>JBBPLR010000463.1:0-18785 GCA_038089915.1 Sutorius australiensis
TTCCTCCTCCAAATTTTACTGTTCCTTGAATTTCTCTGTCAATAAGGCCTTGACCTGCCTGTTTCCATACCCATTCCTTTCCATCTGATCCTATCCTATTGATTTTGGTCTCATCTGACCAAATAACCCTCTTCCAAGCCTCAACAGTCCATTCTTGATACTTCAAGGCAAAGGCTAAATGCTTCTTTTTCTTTGTTGCAGTGAGAAGTGGCTTTTTCTTCTTGGTCACAGCCTTGAATGAATGTTTTTTAAGAGCTCTTCTCACTGTTTGTGAAGAGACTGGACTGGAATTGATAGAATTGATGTGGTGGGTAGCTTGGACAGCATTAGCAGCCCTGCCTGTAGTGATTTGGGTAATAATTGCACATTGAGAGGTAGCTGAAAGCTTGGAAGGACAGCCAGGAAGAGGTTTAGGCCTGTTAGGAAGGAGATCCCTGAGGATTTTAGAGACAGTGGACTTGCTGACACCTAGTTTGGAGGCAATATGACAAGTTGAATGGCCATTAGAGGCCACAGAAAGGATATTTTCTTTCTGAGATGAGGGAATAGAATGCATAGTGTATTTGAAAGGCATATATGATGAAACTAGTGCTTAAATAGTGTCTCTTAAAGTGATTACTAATATACAGTAACTATGGTAACCATATATCACATTTCCATCAAGGGTTACATGTGACAGCTGTCAAGCTTTGACAAATCTGACAGGTAGTTACACAATTGAGTCAATGACACACTAAATTGAATTGACTATATCTCCATGGATATCAATTCAAATTATATAAATATTTTTTGAAATATAGCCAAGAGTAGATACATTCGGCCACCCACTTACTCTTTGGCTCTATGTGTTCCTGTTCTCATGCTATTCACCAGATACTCCATAATCCCAATATATTGACTCAATTTTGGAAGTTACTGTATTTTTGAAGATACAGTAGACCATGAAGGAATGCATAGCAACAAATGCCAAGCACTTGATGTTTGGCTCTTTCTTTTTTTCAGTGGAGAGAAAGGGCATCAAGCTCCTCACCAAGGATGGTCAAGATGAAGCATATGTCTCTCCAGAGGCTGCTCTCAGGCACAACCTTTATTGTCTTGATTGGGACTACATGTTGGACTGCATGAATGGAGAGCTTGTGGTTGATGTTGGCATTTCCTTCACCCTTGAATGGAGCTGGGACATGCCTGTCACTGGCCTATGGGGACTGGATGCTCTAGAGAAATCCTATGCAGCAGCAAGCTTCAACAGAGAAATGATCCACCACCATTCAATGCTTCACAACTATGGTGGTTATAGTCCTGGGTATGCCCAGACTATAAATTCTGTAATGATATTCCTAGAATATCAATTGTACACTCATCTGCCCAGATCACTATCATCTCTAAGTCCCTTTGCATCAGCAGAGTAATCCTCCAGACCTCATCCTCATGCAGAATATAATTTTCTTCTCCTAGACCTTCTAGTCTGGAATTTTGGTTTTCAGTCATTTTCTTCATCCTAATCCTCTGGATTACTTTCCAGCACTGCAGGCAGTCTCAGCAAACCTTACCTTCAGAACCCCTGGGGACAAACATGCTCACCTACCTCACATCCACCTGATGTTTGCTATCTACAGTGATGTTCTGATGTACACCAATCTTCTTCAAACTGGGGAATCAGAATGCAGACATAAAGATGATTGTGTTTCAAAATTTCAGGCTTGCTGTCATAAATGGAAGCCAAGTACACTCCAATGCTATGCCCATAGACCAGCTTCCTGATGGTCCAAATGAAGTATTATGCTTGGCCTGGGTAAGGACAAGTATAGCCTTGAGGGACTAAGGTCTGGGTGGGCATACTGCAGGCGCTTCCCCTTCAACTGCAGTGAAGGATGGTTCCAAGGTAAGCCTTGAAGTTTCAGGATTAGTTCCCATTGACTTGGGTGGTTGAAGATCACAAGGAAAGCAAGGGAGTGGAGAGGGATATACTGAACTACAGAGGGTATTCAAGGAGAACTAGCTTAGGGTTCCACCAAGTAGGTGAGCTAGTTTAAATAGTATGAGGTAATAAGGTCTGCTGGATAGCAGAAATGGAAAGTAAGGAAAGATTAAGAGAAAGGCTATGAAAAGGCCATGACAAAGCATACTGCAGAATGCAATGTAAAAGAAATGGAGACCAGGGATTACATTGAGGGGGGCACAAAGTAGTAACCTGGTGATCAGATCAGATCATGAAGCTATGTAAGAGAATAACACAGACATACTTCTCTTCCTCTCCAAAGACTGGAGGACATCCACAGACAAACATGTCATGGCCATGAAAATATGGTGGAGAGTCCATCATGAAATATTCAAGCATCTCCCTTGCACTCATGACTTCATATGTGTTATCATTGTTCTAAATAACACACATGAGCTACATTCACTCTGTGTCTGCATTTAAAACATTAAGCCCACCTAAGAACTCTCATCAGAAGAATCCATATCTCCTATAGTCATGATGTGATCCATGATTTGAATAGTTCAGCCAAATAAAATGCCTGGAAGAAGTCTGTGAGGATGTGATAGCCATGATCTCTCCACATAATTCATACAGGTGGCCAATTCATGTGCTGGAAGGGATGTGTCAAGATGGAATACACCCCTGGTTGCTGCAGCATCTCCAAAGTGGGGCCATAGTCATAGTCATCATAAAGATGATCATGCTCAAGAAAATGTCCTAGGAAAATGCTGAAGTACTCCTAACCTCCAATCCTGAACCTGCTTGCATGAGGCCCTGGCTGCATTAGATAGTTGTCTTCTCTGATCATTCCTGTAATGGATGTTCCCAGCTTGAACAATCTGAAATTCTGAAATAGCATGTGAGGGATGCAAAGATGGATGTAGACCAGCACCACAAAGTATCTTATGATCTCTGATTTTGGAAAACAGAGCCTTCACTTGATCCAAAGCATGCCTGGGCTCCTGTTGATCTTCCACTAGATTTTCTTCTCTCACTTCAGGTCACCACCACCCTGTGCAAGAGACACCCAAGACTGGGTAATAACAAAGGCATGGCAATCTCAACAGGAGTTGCTGGCAATGGTAAGAGCATGCAATACCTCATTATCTCATTCTAGTTGAAGGGTGGCTGGATCATGAAATGCATGTAGTTGTGGAAGCTGCTCATGCATTGTTGCCTAACTGCACCCAGCATGTTCAAGTGCAGAATGTGACCACAGGAAATGATTGTGGGTCAATCAAACAGAGAGGCTGAGACTGACAATCCTCTCCATGTCTCTTCAAGGCCATCCTCCATGCATTTCTGAATCAGTGCTATGGGATCACAGTCATAGCCATTTTGTGGCGAGTCCCTGCTGTTCATCATGACATCATCAACATTTTCAGCCTCCCAGAAGTAGAGGTCAGCTAGAATTCTCCAACACTCTGACCCCCTCCAAGCTCTCCAGTCTGGGTTGTATTGGGGATTGCTGCTGCAGATCTTCCATCCCAAGATATATGCAGCATAAATAGCATAGTCATAAATGACAGCAAAGAAGTGTCCTGTCTTTGCATCATGAACCAGGAGTGACACTGGAATCATGGGACACAATGTGATCACTGATACATGGTGAGTGTGCCAATATTTGGTGACAACTTCTGAGGGAAGTTGCACATTGTGAGCATCTCAAAAAATCATGACAAAGCAACATGGGGCATTGCCATGAGTGTTGTGCTAGATAAGGTAAAAGTCAGCAACTGTGCCATCAATCCAGCACTTGTCATTGAGTGTGCCAAGGTCCATGTATGCAGAATGCCATATAGTATGGCAGAAGATAGAAACATTGCTGCAGGCAGAATTAGCATTGCATTACAAAATTAGATGAAATGAAATGCTCCTTACCTGTCATGTCTTGCCTAAGTATTCTGTCAGGAACCGGAGGTGCATCTTGATCCAAGTCCTGATTTAGCTGGATCTGGCTGCTGGCACTCTTCTGCATTGATTGATTCTTCCTCCAATTCTATTCCTTAAATATTGTTGCTCTCGGGATCTGGTGCAAGCTCCACCACTTTGACTACTCTTTTTCTTTGCTCCTGTGGGAGACTTGCTGTTTGCATCTGAACAGTTGAATAATAACACACTCCAACAATGCATGGAGACTTCATTCACACATTATGAACACACTATAAACACACTACAAATGTGTGCCAAATTACTTGATATGATGATATGATTTCAAACATGCCTTGAGTAACTAAAAATATACCAAACACCATTAAAGCATGTGTGGCAGAGTGTAGGAGGCTGTGCATGCCCTCATTATACTATAGAATTCTAAATCAGTTAGGGTTATATAAGGGTTATATTGAGATTTTAGGAGAAGAAATGGAGTCAGCACATTTTGTAGGGGTTGAAAAATGTGCAAGAGAGGATGAGAAGATATAGAAAGAGTGTAAAGATAGGTGATAAGAAAGGGAAATGGTATGGAGAAGGATATGTGTAGAGAAGAAAGTACAAAGAAAAGGATGGCAAAGCAGAGTGTATAAACAGAAAAAAGATATATAGAAGATAGGAGAAGTAAGGAGTATATTGAAAGGTAGATAAGGAAGGAGGAAGATGAGAGGGATACAGTAAAGAGAAAGGAAAAGAGAAGAAAGAGAGGGTAGGATAAGTGGAAAAGTGAGTTGGTAAGGGGAAAAAGAAGAAGGGTATAGAAAAAGAAAGGAGAGGAGAGAGAGAGAAAAAATATAGAAGGATGTGAATGAGACATAGTAAGTTAAAGTAATACAGGAGATGTGGAAGTGGAAAAGAGGAAGAAGGGAGAAGTGGCTGTTTGAAAATACAAAGAGCCATGAGAGAAAGAGAAGAGAATAGAAGGGGAAAGTAGAAAGAAATAGAAGGGTATACAGATGTGGATGCATTTGTGAATGTGAAGAAAATGTAGAAGGAGGAAAAAAGAAAAGTTGAAGATGTTAGGGGGATAAGAAAAGCACAATGAAGAGAAATAGATGAAGCCCATTTTTGATACCCCAGAAAATGCATGAGAAAGAGGTAGAGAAGGAAGTGAATAAGATATGATGAGAGTGAATGCACCAAAGGACAATGATAATCTCACTCTTATCATGTCATAGATGGAAGAACTCACAGTTAGAAGAAGGAACAAACACATGAAGGAGAGAATGAATCGAAGATGAATGTGGATGCCCAATTATGTTAGCATTATGATGGTACCATCCAGAAATGAATGCCAGCAAGATCTTGACAGATGGATCTGTGTGGAATGAGAATATGACAGAATGGATCAGGACATCTGCAGTAGGGCAGAGGATAAGAAAAGATATAAATAAGAAGGGGAGGGGAGAGATGCATGAAAAACCACAAATGGGATGGTGAACAAGAAAAGCAAAGGCAAAGGGACAGAGACAAAGGGAAAGGTGAGTGCTGAGAGGATTGAACAGAAAGTAAGAACTCATGAGTGTGATAGAAGTGTTGGAAAAGAAGGAACAGGTAGGGAATCAATGACATTAGTGAGGATAAACACTTGTAGAAAAGAAAGCTGATGAACGGATAAGCAGCTGTTACAGTCCATATTTTCAACCCCTAACAAGTCACATGACCTTAGCATGTCACTAAACTACTCACCTGGACTTGATGTCCAAACCCAATCATTAGCCCCTACCACCACTTAGACTTTCCAAATACCAGTCAGCTATGATTTGGTTGGTTATCTTATCTTATCTTATCTTATCTTGGATCTGTGATCCACATCTCCTATGTTTACCTTTTTATAGAGTTTACACTCAGATGAACATACTTTACTGCATGCATAGTTTCTTTTCATTTCCATGCTATGCATGGCTATGCCTTCCATTTTGATTCTTCTCTTTCATTTCCATTCACAGCCTTGAGGTTGTAGTGCTTCCATTCTTCTACAGCCTTGAGGCTATTGCTTCTATTCCAGCATTGCCTTCAGGGCTGTGTTTGCACAGGATAATGAGACTATATAGAGTAGTTGATCATAGATTTGATCCAAACATGTACACACTGTAGAACAGTATAAAAGGTCTCCAGTGGATGCTGAGTAGATCTCAGTTTAGTTCACTTGGAGTTTTCCATAGAAAGCTTCAGTTGGATATAAGACTTCCTTCCTATGCTTCTCAAGTATTAGAGCAACCTATAGCATCTATGCTCTTTGGGTTGTTTCAGCAACAGTGAAGAAGAAGAAGGTGGTCAACATGCACCTGCTTGACAAACAAATGAGTGGCAAGGGCAAATGCAAGCTGGAGACATCAGTGGTGTGACAGAAAGTGTTTGAAGGGGTTGTGCAAAATGTAATCTTCAGGTATGCAGCCTGGACCTGCTAGAAAATTGAGAAGAAATATGATTTGGAGTGTGGAATGACTGACCTCTGCAAAAGGAACAGGTGGAACAATTTGTGCAGTCATTTCTGAAAAAAGGTGCAGACTGGTTTTTGAAGGTGAAGGTGATCCCACTTGTGATGTTGAAAAATGATGTGAAGGAGAAGAGCTACATGGTAGATGAGCCAGACAACATGGAAAAGCTGTCAATGATGCAGCTTGAAGATGGTGCAAAAGGAAAGTGATGGCTGGTTGTTGCAGGAGGGCAGCACTGACTGCAGGCAATCCAGTTGTGGATGAAGCTGCTCTGGAAGCAATATAAGGAATTGATGAAGCAATGACAGATGTTGGAGCAGCAAGAGATCACAATGGCAGTGATGATGGGCATCAAGCAGGAGAACAAGATGTGGAAGCCACAATGTGATGTGCTGATGGATGTGCTGTCACTGGGAGAGCAGTGGATGATGGTATTGTATGATTCATGTGAGTGAATACACACATGCAATGCAGAGATCATTAGCTGGCACATATATGGCCCCTCATATATGTATGAGAGGGCAATCTGTACATCAGCAAAAAGCAAAGGAAGGGAATTGAAGAGATATGTACATTTCAGCAATAGTTACCCAGGAGATTGGACTTGTTACAATTCATCCAGATTCTTTCTTCTTTTCCTTCATTTGTATTTTTTATCCATCTTATTTGGACTTATCTCTTCCAAAGCTATTCTTTCATATAGCTTTGTGATCTGATCTCTCCACATAGTTACCATTGTTCCCTTCTCTCATCTCCACTGTACTGCTTTCCACAGCAAACCTTCTTTATCCTTGCTCCACAGCAACAACCTTTCCATAGCCTTGTCATAGCCTTACCTTTGTTTTCCTTTTATAACCCCTTCCCTTGAAACTACTTAAGCTAGCATAGTTGCTCCTGTAGCTCCAAGCTAGTTCTTCTTGATTGTCACCATTGTTCTCCCTTCAATACATCTAATCTCACTCTTCTAGCTTCACCCTTGAGACCTCAGATCACCTAAACCAGCAGGAAGTAGCCTTCAACCTCTAGGCATCCTGTTACGATTTGCCCTGATGTTCATGCACTCATCCTTTGCTACCAACTTTTCTTTCCTCGGACTTACTTCTCCTAAAGCTATTCTCTTACATAGCTTCGTGATCTGATCTCCCATAGCTACCATAGCTCCCTTTGACTTCTCTTCCTTTGTACTGCCTTCTGCAGTAACCTTCCTCTTTATCTCCGCTCCACAATAGGGGACTTTCCCTAACCTTACCCCTAGTTTCCTTTCCCAATCTCCCTCTTGAAACTACTTAAGACTAGCACCATCCCTCTTGTAACTCTAAGCTAGTTCTCCTCAACCTTCACCTTGAGTCTCTGCTCAATACATCTTCTAAGCTTCACCCTTGAGACCTGTAACCACCTAAGACAATAGGAAGTAGCCTTCAACCTGAAGGCAACCCAGAACCATCCTTCACCACAGCTGAAGGGGAAACACCTGCAGTGCATATACACCTAGCCACTTAGTCTTCGAGGATATGCTTGTCCTTACCCAGGCCAAGCGTAACAAAAGAACTAGCTTCCTCTTTTTAGCAGCAAGCATCATTCTTCGCTGCAGCCATTTCTTGACAACCTCCCACAGATCCCCACTGGGGAAAACCTCGTAACCCTGAATCATCACCATTGGACAGATCCTCCTCCTCTAGAAGGGAACCCTTCCCTACAAAAAACCCCAACAAACCCACCAGAGAAATCCCTGAGGAAGAAACTGACCTCGAGCTTGCCCATGAATTCTCCACTTCCCTTGTCATCCCTCGAGTCCCCACCCCCCCATCACCAACTCCCACCTGACCATTCCAGTATACCCTTATCAAAGAGCCCTTCGCACTATCCCCAACACCTCCTCTTTGGCCTCCATCCTGCCTCCCCAGGCCCCAGCATCACCCATGACCACCAAACCAATAGAGCTTCATCTTGGACAACCTGAGCCCTATGATGGCAATCAAAACACCACAGAATCTTGGATCAGATCGGTCCAGTTCTATCTCCATGTCAATAGGGAAGTATACAATGATGACTCTAGGAGGATCACCTTCGCTCTATCCTTCATGAAAGTAGGATCAGCGTTAGCCTGGGCATCCACCTTCTGAAAACAGGCAATAACAGGTACAACCATCGCCTTTGGGACCTTCGAGACCTTCATTGACAAATTTCTTCAAGCATTCAAACTTAAGGGAGTCAAAAGTGCAGCCACCCATTGGCTCTCCACCACTCGCATGAAACCAGGAAAGATTCAAGGATCTTGGAAACCCTCCCTCGCTGAATATACTGCAGAATTCCAGACAAAAGTAGCCAAAGCAGGAACCACTGAAGATACAGCCCTCATCAGCTACTATTCCCATGGACTCCCTCCTTGGATCATGAGAAGCATCAATCGCCTTTGACCCACTCTAAAAACCATCCAGGAATGGTACGATGAAGCTTCTAGAGAATGGGATGCTGATGAACAATCTAAGGCAATAGAAAAATCCTGGACCTACCAAACACCCTTCCTTCCCACCTTCACACCTTGCCCTTGCCCCCACCCAGAACGAGACCCCAATGCCATGGATGTAGACATCATCAGAATCGCCAAATTAACCCCCAAAGAAAGATTCCGTTGCATCCAAGAAAAACTCTGCTTTAGATGCCAAAAATCCGGACACAGAAGCAGGGAATGCAAATCCTCCACCCAGACAAAGAAAACCCCTCGCATTCAGAAAGTAGAAGAAGAGATTCCTGTGCTCAAAGAAGTGGAGGATGACGAAGAAGAACCAACAACTGTGTGGAGGATCAAATTCGCGATCCCTAGTAAGGGTTTTTAGAAGGGAGGCCTCAAACAACGCAAGGACCTCCCAGTAATGCTACCTGTGCTCAAGTACTTGTACCAACAAAGACAAAGACAATGAGAATCCCCATTCAGCTCATTGTACCCTCGAACACCCTCAAAGTTGTCAACTCCAAAGCCCTCATTGATAGTGGGGCAGAAATCTCCTGCATTGATTGGCACTTCGCCTGCAAACACCACCTTCCTACCACCAGACTAAAGGAACCCCTCCATGTTAACAATGCTGACAACTCTCCAAACAAGATAGGTGACATCAAGTTCTCCTGTGAACTCTTTGTCAACATCGAAGGAATCGCCCACAAGGTAACCTTCTACCTGATCAACTGCGGGCGAGATAATGTGATCCTTGGACAATCTTGGCTTTTCTCCACCAACACCTCGATTGATTGGAGAAACAACACCCTCTCCATCAGAGAAGACACCAACCAATCAAAGGAACTCTTCGACATGTACACCATCGATGAACTTTGCCACAAAATGCACAAATCCCAGCTAAGGAAACCCCCTCTGAAACACCACCACATCGACGCAGTATGGGATGGAAAACTCTTTGAATACCTTGACCTCGATGACGACCCCAGACCATCCATCCCTCACCTCTACTCCTGACACGCCCTAGAGAACCAAATTATGCATTGAGTAATCAGATGTGGATCTTGCTACATACCCTCCACCCAGATAGCAAAGCTTACCATGGCCACTGAGCTCGCAATCCAAGCCAAAAAAGATAAACCGAAACCCTCCATTCCACCTGAATTCCAAGACTTTACCTCAGTCTTCTCAAAGGAGGCAACTGACCACCTTCCACCTACCAGACCCTACAACCACGAGATCAATTTAGACGAATCCTTCTCCTTGAAGATAGGAAAGGTCTACCCCCTCTCCCCTGATGAATGAATAGCCACAGATGAGTTCCTAGATGAAAATCTCAAGGCAGAAAAAATCCGACCCTCCAACTCTCCCCAAGCCTCCCCCTTCTTCTTTGTCAAAAAGAAGGATGGAAAAATTTGTCCCTGCCAGGACTACCGATACCTCAATGAACACACCATCCGAGATGGATACTCTCTTCCCCTCATTTCAGACTTAATGGACAAGCTACAGGGGGTCAAGGTGTTCACCAAGTTTGATGTACGATGGGGGTACAACAATGTCCAAATCAAAGACGGACATCAGTGGAAAGCAGCCTTCATCACCCATCAAGGACTTTATGAACCAACCGTCATGTTCTTCAGGCTTACCAATTCCCCAGCCACTTTCCAACGATTCATGAATGACTCCTTTCAAGATATGATAGCTGAGGGATGGCTAGTCATCTACATGGACGACCTCCTGATCTTTTCCCCTGACCACCCAGCTACCCATAAGGAATGCACAAAATGAATTCTCCAATGAATGAAGGAACTAGACCTTCACCTGAAATTAGAAAAGTGTAGCTTTGCAACCACCAAGGTGGAATTCCTTGGAACAATTATTTCCCCAGGAAAAGTCACCATGGATCCAGTCAAACTAGATGGGATCGCCTCCTGGCCAACCCCCTCCCGAGTAGGAGACGTCCGATCATTCCTAGGATTTGCCAACTTCTACTGAAGATTCATCCCAGATTTCTCCACCATAGCAAAGCCACTCCTAGACCTGACTCGCAAGAATCACCCATGGAACTGGACCCCCTCTTGTCTCAAAGCCTTTGAAACCTTGAAAACACTCTTCCTACAAAAACCTGTCCTTCAACTCCCCAACCCCTCCCGACCCTTTGCCATTGCCACTGACACCTCCAAATGGGCATCCAGTACTATTCTCCTACAAACTGACAGCAATGGTGAATGGCACCCTTGCTCCTACCTCTCCCAGACCTTCCTTCCAGCAGAACAGAACTATGACATCTATGATTGAGAACTACTCACCATAATCAAAGCCCTTAAAATGTGGCAACACTACCTTCAAGGATCCCATCACCCAGTTCAGGTGTTCACTGACCATAAAAACCTCACCTACTTCCGTCAGGCCCTACACCTGAACCGAAGACAAGCAAGATGGCTTCTTGACCTCGCAGATTTCTACCTTCATATCATCCATGTCACTGGAAAACTACTCTCTGGACCTGATGCTCTCTCTCAACGTCCTGATCTCCTACCCACCATGGAGGAGGACAATATAGGGATCACACTCCTGCCCCCATCTCTCTTCATCAACATCATCGATACCACCCTGGCTGAACACATTAAGACCACTGCCAAAGATGACCCCCTCATGCTAACCACCCTTCAATCCATCAACACCGACATCCCTCCTTCCCTTCGCTCCCACCTCAGTGACTGGCAGCTAACTAATGGACTGCTAACCTTTAGAGATCGTGTTTATGTTCCCCCTGATGAAACCCTTTGCCGAGCTATTCTACACTGTTGCCACAACCACAAAACAGCTGGCCACCCAGGCATACTCAAAACCAGACAGCTGGTCACCTTGGAATTCTGGTGGCCTGGACTCACCCACTTTGTCTGAAAATATGTCAAAGGATGCGCCCTTTGTCAACAGAACAAGGCCAACACCCATCCTACCACTCCCCTGCTAGCTCCCATCTGCTCTCTCTGTTCTCATCCCTTCCAACAGATCTCCTGCGACCTCATCACCGACCTCCCGGAATCCTTGGGCTTCGATACCTTATTGGTTGTGGTAGACCACAGCCTTACAAAGGGGGTAATTTTATGCCCTACCAAGAAAACTATCACCACAGAAGGGGTAGCCACCCTCTTCTTTCATAAAGTCTACCTCCGATTCGGACTCTATGACAAAATCATCTCTGATCAAGGCCCCCAATTCGCCTCAAACTTCACCAAAGAACTGGGAAGGCTCTTAAACTATGACATCTCCCCCTCTACCGCCTCCCATCCTCAGTCTGATGGAGAAACAGAATGAGTAAACCAAGAAGTAGAAACATATCTGCGAATCTTCTGCAGAGCAAATCCCACCTCTTGGGCAAACACCATCTCCCATGCAGAATTTGCCCACAATCACCGACCTCACTCCGTCACCAGCAAATCTCCATTCTTTCTCATGATGGGCTATGAACCCCATGCCCAACCCTCTATCCTCCCTTCCTCCGAAATTCCTGCAATCGAAACCTGTCTAAAAGCCCTCTCTGCTGCCTAAGATGAAGCCCTCGCAGCCCACAAACTGGCTCGACAAGTAATGGCCTCCCGCATTTGAGAAAAGTTTACTCCCTTTAGGAAAGGAGATAAAGTCTGGCTAGAAGCCTGAAACCTCAAACAACATGTCACCAACCCGAAATTCACCCCCAAACGAGAAGGACCCTTTGTTATCACCCAGGTCCTATCTCCCTTATCTTACAAACTCCACCTTCCTCAAACATGGAAGCTCCACCCTGTCTTCCATGCTTCCCTCTTATCTCCTTACCACAAGAACTCCATCCATGGACAAAACTTCCCAGCTCCACCTCCGGATCTTATAGAAGGAGAAGAAGAATATGAAATTGAATGGATATTAAAACATAAAGGAACACCAACCAATTGATGCTTCCTGATCCAATGGAAAGGGTACTCTGCCGAAGAAGACTCCTGGGTTCCAGAAAAGGATCTCAAACACTCGCAAACACTCCTCAGAGAATACAAAAGATGACACCCCTCAACCTTCTCCCCTCAATGAATTCCCACCAACCTCGCTCCTCCCCTAGCATCGAATCCATTGACATCACCATTGAATATTTCCTCGCAGCTCTCAACCTCTCCCTGTACCAAGCCAAGTTTTGTCGACAATACAACATCCTTCCCAGCCATTGATTTACCTAGATGGAGGGTCTATGTACAGTAAATATCAATAGAAAGTGTTTGAGAGATAAAGTGCTCACCTCAGTCACATGTGGTAAATAGACTGAGAGTGGTGGCTGGGGAGCAAGACACTATATACTCATAGCCCTTAAGTACTTAGGTATATGTGGTAAGATATAGAATGAAGGGTCACAATAAGGGAAGGCTACTAGCAAGTAGATATGAACGGAGAGAGTACAGGTACAAGTGAAATAAATGTAACTACCCTGGCACAAAGAATGGTGATATCTGGGTTGGTGAGACCCTGTGCACAGAGAATGGAGACAGATGGGCAAATGGGGCTGATGGGTGGCTGTACACACGCTTGCCTAATCCCAACACTCCCCCTCAAGCTGTGCAGAGCCTGAGCTCAGATGTGCAATGCCTGGTGTTCAGCAAGGGGGGTATTTCAGTGTGTTCAGTAGGCTGGTTGTCTGAAAAAACAAGTTGGGTGGGGGGTTGATGCCAGAGCCAGCTGCTCTGCTGGGTTCCATATGGTAGTTTGCACAGGTGATATGCACAGCATGGCTGGTTTGGATTGGCATATCTGAGTGTATTTACTGCTTTATCAATGTTTGGTTTACTATTTCAGCATGCTTCTGTGGTATTGAGTCAATGTAGCTTGAGTTTATGGCAAGTGGCAAGAGTGGGAATGGTGCAGATAGGAGTAGGCTGGATGGCAGGTGTACTGTGTCAAGATGGACTCCTCATATCTGCGAGAAAATGGGGGTGACGAGATGTGCCCCATAGTGGAGCATCTGTTTTGTTCCTACTAAAGATGTGCCTGCTGGGGGTTTAGCAAACTCCAGGGCAACTACCTTTTATGGTGTAGTTAGTTCATGCTTGTTGAGGATCTGGCTGTACCTGTTGTTTATGATTAATGGGGTCTGCTTGGCTGTGGTGGTGGCTTCAAGAATGGTCAGTTCAGAGGGTTTGGGTGCTGGATCATCATGGATTTGCATGATGGCTTGGGTGCTGCAAGGGATGATGGTGTTGGCTTTACTGCTGATGTTGAGGCTAGGTGCATTGGGAATTGCTGGCATGTTGGGTGTGGTGGCTGATGTGTTTGCCGATGTTGGTCTTGGCTGTGTGGCATGAGGCACAATGGTGCCTTTACTTAGCAGCTGTACACCATTGCCAGGAGTGTGTCACTGCGCTAAGGTGCCATTGCCTAATGAGGTTCCTTCCTTCCCCTCAATGGTGCTGGATGCTATAGAGAGCTACAACTCTCTAGGTTCATATCCTAGATTTTTACAGCATTCCTCAAGCATCCATCCATAGTCCTAAGTCCATCCAAGGAGTATCCAGGCAATCTTATACACTTGGTACATGTCTGGACCTCTTTCCAATGTTTTCCAGTCAGTCTGGATTCTCTTTGGATGCAATGCGGATACCCTTCTGGGGTTCAGACTAGCGGTTTTTGCTTTGAAACCAGTTGGACTATTACTTTGTCCTTCACGGACATTCTCATGTGTGTTGACACCCTTTTTTTGGTTACTTTACATGTGCTATGCTGTCTATAGCTACAGTCCTGGATATACCTGGACTATAAAGTCTGTAAGATGGCTAGTTTTGAATAACTAAGTCTTTCTTCACACATGAAATCACTCGGATTTCATCCTAAGTTGCTTAGCATCAATCGCACTCAGATATAGTCATTATCCAGACCACTTTGCTCTCATATCACTCTCATCCAGACTTCATTCTCCTCCAGAAACTCACCCTCTTTTGTCCGGAACTCTTCTGGTCATCATTCTTGGCTGAATTTGCCTCCTAAAAACACTATTCATCATAGCAAACCCTTTTCAACACACAGCCTTACCCCCAGAACCCCAGGGATGGACATATCCACCCTACCTTGCACCCACCTGACTTTTACATTCTACAATGCAGTGTTGAATAGCACATTCATGATGGTTGCCATCCTTTCCCTCAGCCAGGATATACAACATGCATATGCAATGCAGTCATTGATTCCAATCCAGCACCCCAGATTGACTCCCCCTCACTTTTCATCTTGACTGGTCTCATGAGCCTTGGATCCCCAGTTGCACATGCCACTCGAAATGGGCGTGTGACCCCAGGCAACTTCATATGGTGGCTTGTTATCAAGCCCTTCCTTAGGTGAGTGGTCTCCTGGCCAGACAATATGACAGGTTGCTTTACTCCATAGGTGTTCTGGCAGATTGCTAGTATGCATAAACATGCATGCACACCCCAAAGTGGTGCAATTCTCCTTGTGCAATCTCTGGTGCACCATTGCAATTTGCTCTTGGTGAGTGCTTGACTCGTAAAGATTACTCTCATCTTTATCCAGCAGGTTCTTCACTTTGCTGGCCAAATCCTTTTTGGCTGGTTCATGTTCAACACATAGTGCAATACAACCTGGATGGCAGCACAGCTCCACTTTGGTGATCCATTCATCAGCAACAGTTGTATGGCTGCTCTTGTGCACCATTTCAGTGACCTATTCATCCACAATGGTTATATGGCCACTCTCATGTGCCATGTCAGTGACCTGTTTATTGGCAATGGTCATGTGGCCGCTTTCATGTGCCATGTTATATGATTCCTGGACCAAATCTGGTGCATGCCCAATTTCTCCTTTGTCAGCACTGTGGGTAATCATCTCCAGGCCCATCTTGTCGTGATGGCCAATTAACATGGGGGTGCACCCCATCTCTGGTGAGTGCTAAGCTTCCATCCAGCCCAATTCTAACATCCTTGACCCTTTAGGCACTTCAATAGTGAGATTGTTGACATCCAAGTTGTATGACTTGGCATGGTATGCATCCACTTGGCAAATACTAACTTTTATTGCCTCATTCTCCAGGTCTTCATCTGCAGCACTTGAGGGGCAAGCACAATTGACTGGTGTATCATCACCATCAATCCTTGGCACCTCATCATCCCATCCACAGCCCCACAGGCTATTGTTGCTGGTGACTGAGAACCAGTCATCATTGTTGTCATCTGCAAAAAACTTGATTTTGACTCTGGAGTCTTCCTCATTACTGGATTCAATGGCCACTAAGTCTGGCATGGACCCTTTGTCATCCTCAAAAACACTGAAGACACTGTCCTCTTCATCCAGTCTGGGTACCACCATGTGCATGCTACCTGTTTGGTATGTTGCTGGTTTCTTATCCTCTTTGGATGTCTGGTTGTGGTAAGCAGCCAGGTACTGATCTGATCCACACATCCAATACAGCTGTTTTGGCTTATCACCATGGCTGCATCCTTTCCATCTGGCTGGTGATGTCACTGCCAATGCCTTGTCACGGTCCTTCCCATCATTATGGGGTGCATACTTCAATTTTTGTTGATCTGCTTCCTTGTTGATAAGTGAGATTAGGATATCAGGTTCAATCATCTTCGTTGGCATGTATAAGTGAGCAGTGGCAAGTTGACTGGATGCAAAATTGGAGAGAGAGTTGGGAAGGGATTGGATGATAGTTGAACAGTAATCTTTCTCGTTGATGTCAATACCCACTGATGCTAACTCTTCTTGCTTCATTTGCAGCTCATCCAGGAACTGGCAGACATCTCTGCCCCAAGGTGCCTTCATCTTGAGAAACTGCATATGCAACTCTGTTTGTGCATATGCTCCTTTCTTGGTGTATTCATGTTTGATCTCTGACCACATCTTCTCAACAGTAGCCAGCTTGCAAATCACAGTTGAGTCTGGGATGTGCTGGGTGAGTAAATATTTCAATATGCCCTCATTCTTCTTCCACTTCACTAACTCCTCCTTTTGTGCAGTTGTAAGGGTGGTCATGGTGGTCTGCAGTGGTGCTGTGGCAGTCCCATTGAAGTGACCCCACATTCCCTTTGCCTCCATGGCAACCTGGAAACAAAATTGGAATATAGCCCAGTTCATCCCCCTGGCATCAAGCTTGGGTACATTGCTCAGCAACATGTCAGTCATAATGGGTGAGTCATACAACATGTCTGATCAATCAGCAGGTTACTATTTCTGTTGTTGTTTAGATTTGAGCAGCAGGGCTCATAACCTGTAAGATATCAAGCAGTGGTAGAGGATGGAGTGCATGGCTAGACAGAGGGTCTCAGTTGTATGCAGTAAATGGACTATATTGATTTACCTAGATGGAGGGTCTATGTACAGTAAATATCAATAGAAAGTGTTTGAGAGATAAAGTGCTCACCTCAGTCATGTGTGGTAAATGGACTGAGAGTGGCAGCTGGGGAGCAAGACACTACATAATTGTAGCCCTTAAGTACTTAGGTATATGGGGTAAGATATAGAATGAAGGGTCACAATAAGGGAAGGCTACTAGCAAGTAGGTATGAATGGAGAGAGTACAGGTACAAGTGAAATAAATATAACTACCCTGGCACAAAGAATGGTGGTGTCCAAGTCAGTGAGACCCTGCACACAGAGAATGGAGATGGATGGGCAAATGGGGCTGATGGGTGGCTGCATGCTTGCTTGCCTAATTCCAACACAGGATGACCAGGACCATCTGCCAGCTCTATCAGCAGGAGCAGGTACAAACAACAATGAAGAGTTGTATTTCAAGCATACTTTTGGTGTTGATTTGAAGAGGGTGGTGGGGCAAACAAAGAAATGGTCTGGGAAAGCTCAATGGCAAGTATCATACTTCACATTGCTCATTGCTCATTCCTCAATTAACATAACATTTAATGAATACAGGGCAAGCGACTCAACTGTTTGTCTAGTGGTCTCACAAGATTTGGAAGCTACACCTGCTGGAAACAAATTGACTGATGATCAAGATCTTACCTGCATTGGTTGTAAATATCTTTCTGATTATGATGTTATTATCTGTCAGAACATCATCAATGGAAAGTCTTGTGGGCAAGGAGTCCCTCTTCAAAAAGTGTTTGGCAATTGCCACAGAGATGGTGCTACATCCCATCAAATTCCATTTTGCAAGAAAGACAATGGCAAATATACAGCAAGACAAGAAGCTTTTATTCACAGGTTACTTTCAAGATATCCAAACATTGTGATTACTGCACATGAGCTTAGGAAAGTTTTCTTTCAAGAAGGTCAATTTGAACCATTAATGGATATCCAGTCACATATGAGGGGAGTTCACTGCCCTTCATGTGACTTTGCTGTCATATATAACAACCATGCCCACCAAACTCTTTTAAAGCATGAGCAACATCACCTTGAAGGATCTTTGCAAAGGGTCCCAAACTGTCATTGTGGATTGCAGGTCTCTGTTCAAACTGGACATTTGTTGTCCTGTAGCATTCAATCTTTTAGCTGGGGTAAAATATCTACCACTTGGTTGGTTGTTCCACCATCCAAAGATCAATCCACAGTGCCCTCTTCCTCAGAATCTTTACCATCTGCATCAACTATGGGTGCCACCCTTGCAGTTGGACTGGTGCTCAGCCCCATCTACTGGAAAAGACTTTGTCAGACTACAATACTGCCATTTTTGTGAGAAACTAGCACTGCAACCCTTGCAAATCAAATATACTGCAATTTGGCCTTTCAATTGGTTTCCCTTCCAGAGCAAAATGAGAAGGCTTTGTGCAAATTATGGCATGTGGCTATTAAATGGTTTGAAAACCTTTGCAAATCTATTGTCAAGATACCTGCATTGGTTAGATATTTATTGGTGAAACACAAAATGTGATGACATTCTTCTTTCATCATATCTCCATATCTAATATTATTTCTTAGTGGCCAGCCATCTCCGGTGGACAAATTTAACTGCTCCAATGACAAAGCACCCATAAGGCATATGCTC
>JBBPLR010000464.1:0-18760 GCA_038089915.1 Sutorius australiensis
ATAGAAGCATTATCTAATGTATGTAATCATGTTACAACATGCTAGGATCCAATTTATGTAAATAGAATTTAAAGTCAAAAAACTGTCCAAATGAGCTGTCATTTTGAAATGGCTGCCATTTTATCAATGCTCGACCAAATTCTCTGAATATTGGATCAATCAAAAGCCAAGAATGAGTACTTCATTTGATATACCAACATGTTAGGGTAGGGTTAAGGATAATTGAGCACCACTGCATTTAATGAAAAACATGCAAACATCCGGACAGTTTTTTGAGCCACTGTATGCTTCTCAGGTTGTTTCACTCACCATGAGGCCACTGCCTTACCATGTCTTGATGGCACATATGATCTTCCATTCTGCCACACCTCATGTAGGCAGTAAGTATTTAATGTGACAGGGGCTACACCCCTTTCTTCTATGCACACATGCATTGCATGCATATCTTCTCTTCCATTTCTATTTATTAAACTTCCATTCTACATAGCCTGGAAGGCTATACCTATGCTTTCATTCTGAGGCTCTGCAACCTCATTGCAACCTCAAGGACTATTCCTTTATTTAGTTGTACATCTATAGATTAGATTACAACATACCATAACTCCCCATTGCCTAGCAAGCTCAGGCATCCCAGCAAGTGGCCCATTGGCCTTGGGGTTTGGGTTGTTACAGTGAGTTTCATCTGCAGGAGTCACTGGCTCTCCTTGAGTATTGCCATGTGATAAAGAATGCCAAGATGTTCTTTCTGCAAGAGCTTGTCCTGGACCTTATGCCTTGTCTTGACAGTATCCAGGAGACAGACAACTTTCAGATGCTAGCTTTTATGGGTGTAAATTCAAAGACACAAAGACAATAGGCTGTTATCTTGACACAACCTGCCATGCTGGATGGCATCAGTTGATTAGCCATGTTCCCCATTGGACCCAATCCAAGCTGGAGCCAGCTAAAAAAGGCAGTTGAAACAAATCCTATGGTGATGATGAAAGAATGGTCTATGCCTGCTGGGCTCCAGAGTGCTTCTGTGTTGGTGGCATGTCTGCTCTGCAAGTTTACCATGCAAATATGGATGATGTTGGACAGCTCCACCTTGAAGAGGATTGAGCCAACCCTGATGTCTTTGCATGATGCCATGAAATGCTGGACAGCTGCCAGCATTGACCAGACTTTGTTTATGTTATGTTCAAAGCCTGCAACACAGACTTGGAAGGAAGGGAAGGAATTGTACATGATTGTGATGGCCCATGGTTGATGTCATTTGCAAGATGAATGGAGGTCTACTTTCCAAGTCCAGAGCTGAGCAAACCACCCAGAAGAGACTCGCAATGGTCTGTGTTTTGGACAGAACATGGATACATCAAGGCCTATCACCAGTTGCTGGAGAAAGGGACTGTGGAGGAGAGGCTCTATATAAAAGAGATGCTGGAGATGATCTTCTCACATCTGCAATGCCTTCCAAAGAGCCAAAGGGTGACAAGGAAAAGCAAGGGGTATGTGTGGAGAGTGGAGGGGGGCTTGTTGGTGTTCAATACAAACTCAAGGTTCTACAAGATTGAGGGCCTTAGCAAGAAGTCAACAAGGATGAGGAGACCTCATGGAAGAACAGTGCATCATCAAGTAAAGTCAAAAAAGATGTTTGAAGAGGATCTGTGGTGATGAAACAACATGGGCTGCTTGGAAAGCAAAAGGAATCAGCAGAAGAGATGAGCATGTCTTGAATGTCTCAGTATGGCCACAAAGAACAAAAGAAAGCCTCCAGAGCAAAGACTGCAAACACCAACACCTGAGGATGAGGAGTTTGATGATACATTGACTGATGGATGTGGAGAAAGATCAAGTTGTGAAGAGTCAGAAAGTGAATAATTTCTATGGGGCTTGTGTGTGATTGCAAGGGTAGGTAAATGTATAATGTGTAGAAAAAGCAGAGTGTTAGATGTTCATGGTATGTTTGTGGTATGTTTGTGGTATGTTTGTGGTATGTTTGTGGTATGTTTGTGGTATGTTTGTGGTATGTTTGTGGTATGTTTGTGGTATGTTTGTAGTGTTGGCAAATTGTTGGATACACTTTTGATACACTTTTGGTATAGCTCTTCCTATGATTTCAATACACTTTGAGAGTAGTTTCAAAGCATAGGCAAAGGTGTAGAAAAGGTGTAGGAAAAGTAAAGTAGGATGTTTGTGGTATGTTTGTAATATGTTCATAATGGGTTCATAGTGTCAGCAAATTGTTTGGTACACTTTTGATACACTTTTGGTATAGCTTTTCCTATGATTTCAATACACTTTGAGAGTGGTTTCAAAGCATAGACAAAGGCATAGAGAAAGTGTAGGGAAAGCAGAGCAAGATGTTCATGGCATGTCCATAATATGTCTGTGATGGGTTCATTGTGTTGGCAGATTGTTTGATACACTTTTGGTACACTTTTGTTACACAATTTCAATACACTTTGAGACTAGTTTTTCATTGTTTTGATACATCTTTGGCACAAATTAGTCTTTTCTTTTACACCACTTTTTTCTATGCTTTGCTTACTTAGTAAGGATGATATTGCTTGACTATGGACATGGGACACCCCTTCCATTGTGTTCACAGCATGTTCTTACATCAATAAGAAATTGATCCCTCCAGAGAGGGAAAGAGGGCATGTTCCAACATGACCAGTACCATGGCAATTGTTCACATGTGTTCAAAGGGCTCAAAAGCACCCGGGAAAAAACAGAGATATATTAAGAAATGATTGCCAGACATGTTGGCATGTTTGGACATACCCTTTCCTCCTGCCCTACAAAGATTGATTTTTATAGCCTCATTATGGCTTGCTATGGGCATGGAAAAGGGTGTTTTCAAAGCTTCTGCCTCCTAGGAGGCTCTCCACATGGGTGATGTCAAACAATACAGACCATGGCCTTTTTTCATTTTTCCTGAGTGATTTCATGCCCTTTGAATACATATGAACAATTGCCAGAATGCCAGACATGTTGTGTTGGCATGTTTGAACATACATACCCCCTTCTCACCCCCTGCAAAGATTGATTTTTCTAGCCTTGTGGTGGCTTGCTATAGACATGAAAGATGGTGCCCCTACTGTTATGTGGCACTGAGAAGATGGTGGTAATGCTTTCTAAGCTTGAAAAAATAAGCTGAGAAAACAGCATGCCCCTGTCCCCTCTTCTCTGCACTGAATTGGACTCACCAAATGGCAAGCATCTCTGGACAGTGTTTGGGCATTTTTACCTGGGGTTTTTGAACCCTCTAAATTGATTGGTGATGTTTTTGGACACTCCAAAATTCATCTTCAACCTGTTCTGAGATGTAGTCTTAGAGCACATTGTTTGATTTTTATCTCAAGAATGTGACCACCAATTTCCATGATTAGGTGCTCAAAATAATCACATAAATGGCCTCTATTTTATGATAACACTTTGCAGTCAAAGGTGCAATGTTGATTTTGAGGCTTACATAGCATTGTGTTGTGGTCACAACTGTCTGTGTGCACCTGTCCTCCTCCACAATCTTGCCCTTGTGCCTCCTCACCCTCACCCTTGCTCTTGCCTTCACCTGCCCACACCTTGTGTTGTGCCATGGTTACAACCACCTACATATGTGTGTTCATCCCCCTTCATGATCTTGCCCTTGCCCTTCCTTCATCTGCCCATACCTTGCATTGTGTTGTGGCCACAACTGCCTGCATGCACCTGTCTCCCTTCACAGTCTTGCCCTTGTGCACCCTCACTCTCACCCTTGCCCTCACCTTCACCCACCCACATCTTTATGTGTGAACAATGTTGGTGAGAAAATTTTTTTTTTTTTCAACACACACCATCACCTTCAACAAAATCTCAGCATTATGACCAATGTACAACCTGTGCTTGCACCACAACCAGATGACAGCACATCCACCGTGCACAAGAGTATTCCACCTGATGCTCATCCATCCACACTGATCACTGAGCAGGAGATGGGAGAATATGGAGAACAAGACCATTTCCTCCCCATAAGTCCCAACCACCCACTTCCAACCCCCACCAACACACTTCCTCACAGATGAGAGCATGACAATAGCAAGGGCCACTGTAGTGACATGTCACTATACTTCAATATTATTACACTCATGTTGTAGATAGATAATCATAGATAATCAGATTTCTATTCCCAATTTGAACATGGCTGTGAGTCTTGATACAGTTTCCTTCCAAATCCAGTTTTTCTAAGTTAAATCTCAGCTGTCATGGAGTTTAAATTGCATGGGCAACCTAAAATCTTCCTCTTGTTTCAGAGCATGTTCAGATCATGTTCAAAGCCATTTACAACAGCTCCAACATGTATTCAGGGCTCCCTTGAGCCAACCTAATCCCAGATGCATACATGAAATTACAGTTCATCAACAGGATGATGGAAATAAAATATTATAGGAGATTAAAAATTCAGTCCTAGACATTTTTCACACCACATCTGGAAGCATCATGTACTTTCTTGAAGCATAGTCTCTGACTGCAGATCTCAGTTTGCATCTCATGTCTTTCAAAGCATCAGTGATCACCTTGGAATCACTAGTAGAATGTTCACTGCCCACCATGTTACAGGGGATTATTTTCACTCCTATGAACCCATAAGCGTGCGCACTCTTGTAGAGCACTCACTACACTCAAAGGATCCTCCAAGCCACTCAGACACCGACAAGCATGCAAGTCTTCGAGTCCTTTCACACTCCAATGATCTAGATCACATCTAGATCTATATGATCTGAGATCACACCCTATGCCTCATTTCATTTCACTTATTTATTTCATATGATGCTTCTCTTCCATTCCATCAACCACATGGTTGATGCATGTTATTGAACCCTCTACCCTACGGCCACCCTGTGCCCTGGGTTATACCTCTAGCCTATTTAGATACTAGATTGTAGATTAGACCACAACATGTACTTACATACATTTGTGTATATACCAGGAGCAACTTGCTGGAACTCCCCAGTCAAGTCCTCTTGAAGTGTTCCCCCAAAGACATTCCTAAGGTGCAACCCATGGACTTCACATTCTAGTTGACCGATCCTAGTGCAACCCATAGCTTTCTTTAGGGTTGTTTCACACCACCCCCAAATGAATGGACAAACAGAATGCATGAATCAAGATCTCCAACAGTATCTCTGGTTATATTGCAATGAGAGGCAAAACACATGGTCTGCTTGGCTTCTTATAGCAGAATTCTCTTATAACTCCAAGACCTCAGCCTTTTCCAAGAAGAGCCCCTTTGGAGTTATGAAATCTTTCACCCCTAGAATGGGGATTGAACCAGACATGTCAAAAATCACAGCAGCAGAAGACTTTACTGATGCCATGCAGGATATGCTCCAAGAAATCCACAACAACCTTGAATCTACCTAGGAACACGTATATACCCAGGCTAACAAGTACAGGACTCTGGCTTCCCTGTATAAACTGAGTGACAAAGTGTGGCTTGCCACAAAAAACCTCCACTTGATGCAGCAAAGCAAGAAACTCACAGAAAGGTGACTAGGACCATATTCCATGGAAAAAATGGTGGAACTAAATGCTATATGACTGTAACTTCCCTGCCAACTCAAGATTCACAACCTGGTAAAAATTCCTTGGGTTAAACCTCATCACAAGTCCCTCCCAGGGCAATTCCTCAACCAGCCCAGCCTGATCTACTTCACTGATGAATGCAAAGAAGTCTATAAAGTTGACTATAAAGTTGACTATATCACAGATTCTCATTTCAGGCACAGGAAGCTTGAAAACCTCATCCACTAGCATGGATACATGGAACATGAACACATATGGGAACCAATTGAGAATCTCTCTGCATGCAGAGATGTGATACATGAGTTCCACATTCAAATCCCCATGCTGTGCACAACCTCATGATGATCTTTGCTAAAGACACCTTTTTATTTAACCCTTACCTCTGATTGCCCAGAGTTTGACCATTGGAGGGAAGATAGCATTATAGGTGTATATTTTTCACCCCTATTCTCATGCCTTTGCAAGGTTACATCAAGACTACAATTGTCCTACACCTACTAGACATGGGACATTACTGAAACAACCCAAACCTGTTACACCTGGTCCAGGTAGGATTGGGTGTAGCCCTTCAGGGTCAAGAGTGGTCTGAGGGGTTGATGAGAAGTTGAATGTTGAACACAACAATGAAGGCAGTTGGCCTAGGTTGAGGTTGGGGTAAAGGGTTGAGACAACAGTCTCAAGCCTTGTCAAGGTAACAACACTACAGATAAATGTAGGTCGAGTTCAAGGTAATGATGCTTAAGGGTTACTTAAGGTTGAGCAAGAAGTTCGAGAGAAAAGTGGTAGGATTGGGTGTTGTACTCAAATGAAAGTGAGAGTAGAAGGGAGAAACTACTTAGGGAATATACATGGGTGAGCCAGGTATATATACCCAAGGGGCCAAATGAGGACAAATATCATAAAAGAAAATATGTCAGAGATGGTAGCTACATGGAATGTCACAGAACATGATGGAACAGCTGCTGACAGAGCAAATGGAATGTTGTGGAATGTTGTGGAATGATTATGTCAGCAGCTGGAAAGGAACTGAGTTCGTGGGAATGAGTTATGTAATAAAGGAAAAAGGGGCGAATTGTAATATTACCCCCTGTTTATCTACCAAGTCCATGTGGTAGTCCTCTGGTCAAATGCTCCAAGGGTTGGAGATCCGGTGACATTGGCATATACTTTGTCATTCCAGGGGTCGTTCTCACTGTTGTCTATAAAGGATTGGTTAAGTTGGGTGAATGCATAAGTTGGGCGGAGTGGTTGGGGTCTATGTGAGATTGGAAACCTCGTGTGTAATCCTGCAACCTGAGTGTAGACCAGAGCTGGAGGAGATCCCGGGTCCATGTTACATGAGCGATGAGATCTAGATGACATGGAAGAGTGTCTGGAGGAGGAGGAGGATGTCAAGGTCTGACAAGATGATCTCCGAATGAGCGGGCAGTGATGCTGAATGTGGCCCAGGGCCCATCAGAGGCAAGTGGGGCATTGGTAAACTGGACATCGGATGTGGATGTGTCCAAGTCTTCTACAGTGGAAGCATCTCTTGTTCCAATGCAGATGGGAAGAGGTGAGTGGATCATTGCTCTGTTCCCTGGCCCATCATGTTTTGGCCAGGTCAATGGCACAGGCTTCTTCCAGGGATATGGGCAATGATGATGCAGTCAGATGAGAGTGGCTTCTTCTGTGGATAACTGGTGGGGGCATGTCATGTGCACAGGTGAGATCCTGGATGTAGTGGTCGATCTGTTGGAGGAACTCTCCAAACTCCGTTTGATAGATGAGGGTGTTGAGGGCTCCATGGAGTTCTTCAGAAATGTCCTGTAGATAGGTGCAAATGAAGTTGATGTTGGCATCAGGTCGGTTGAGAAGGAGGGGAACAATCCGAGACAATCATCCCACTTGGAGGAAGGCCCAGTAGAGGGCAAGAAAGGGGGACCTGATGTCAAGGTGAGCATCGACTGGGGTAGCCAGGTGGGAGTCATGGACAAAATTGTTCAGGAGGTTGATGTAGTTGATGTCTGGGAATTCATTGTGGACATTGTGGGTGAATGGAGGTAGATCGACCAATTCCATGAAGTGGGGTACAGGTAGGATGGGGTCGCTTGTCGTGGAGGCAATGGAGATGGGAGTAGGGGGATGTATGTCCCAGCCAGGTTCTGTGGTAGTGGACATGTTGTCAATTTCATCTAAGATGGGGATATCGTCTGTGGAAATAAAAGGGGAATCAATGAGGGTAGAGTCCAGAATGGAGGAGACAGTGGAGATAGAGTCTTCAACGTTGGCAGTTCTGATGGAGGTCTGCATTGTTGGTGGTGGTATGAGTAGAGGATGAGTTGGGGGAGAACATTGTGGGGTATCATTTTTTATATGCCTCAAGGTTGGACTTGGCATTTTTTAAGTTCTGTTCTGGGATCCATGAGTCATCTTCTGCGGAGTAGCTCTTCCATCAGGTCAGGAAGGAGAAGCCTGCAGGGGTCCATTTGTGTTTCAAAATAGCTTCAATTTCATATTCTTCTTCCTCTTGGATTAGATCAGGAGGTGGAGTGGGGAAGTTTTTTCTGTGAATTTCATTTTCTGAGTAAGGGGATAGAAGGGAAGCGTGGAATGTGTTGTGGATTTTCCACATTTTGGGGAGTCAGAGTTGATATACCAGCAGGGATAGGATTTTCATGATGGTAAAGGGTCCTTCGTGTTTAGCCAAGAATTTTGGATGGGTATTTGATTGTTTTAGGTTCTTGGCTTCGAGCCATACCTTGGCTCCTAATTTGAATGGGGTAAAGGGTTTGTGGTTCCAGGCAGCCATCTGTTGTCTAGCTAGATCGTGGGCTGTGAGGGCTTCCTTGTGGGCCTCCGTGAGATTCTGGAGATGTTTGTCAATGGCAGGTAGTCCTGATGATGGTATCATCTCAGGGAGGGCTGTGGGTTCATAACCCATCAGAAGAAAGAATGGGGATTTGCCAGTGACTGAATGTGGTCAGCAATTGTGGGCAAACTTGGCATGGGTGATGTGTTCTGCCCAGGATTGTGGATTTGACCTGCAAAAGATCCTTAGGTATGTTTCTACTTCCTGATTGACCCGTTCTGTCTCTCCATCAGTTTGCAGGTGATAGGCAGTGGACAGGGATAGGTTGTATTTCAGGAGTTTGGCCAATTCTCGTGCAAAGGCTGAGGCAAACTGGGGTCCTCAATCTGAGATGATGTTTGTTATGCTTGGCCCGGGTAGGGATGAGTGTATCCTCAAAGATCTTGTGGGATGAAGTGGGCGCACTGCGGGTGTTTCCCCTTCAACTGTGGTGAAGGATGGTTCCTGGGGGTGCCCTCAAGTTGAAGGCTACTTCCTGTTGACTAGGGTTGTCGAAGGTCTCAAGAGTGAAACTAGTGGAGCAGAACAAGATGTATTCTGTGGAGACTCAAGGTGAGAGTTGAGGAGAACTAGCTTAGGGCTACAGGAGAGACCATGCTAGCTTAAGTAGTTTCAGGGGAAGGGATCAAGAAAGGAAAGTAAAGGTAAGGCTATGGAAAGACCCTAGCTGTGGAGGGCTGTGTGATGGAAATGAGAAGGTAGCTGCAGAAAGCAATGTAGCAGAAGTGAAATTAAGAAGACAATAGTAACTATGGGGCGAGTGGATCACAAAGCTATGTGAGAGAATAGCTTTGGAAGAGTAAGTCCATAAGAAGAGGAAGAAGTAGTAAGCAGCACAAGATGCAGAATGTTTAGGGTGAATCACAACAATGTTGGAATAGAGGCCGAACCTTCAGAATACATTGTGGAAAAATAGTTCTACAACTCCTTTGGCTGTTACAGTTTTTGTAGTGGGGCATAGAATTACCCCCTTTGTAAGGCCATGGTCAACCATGACCAAAAGTGAGTCAAAACCAGAACTGGGAAGGAGGTTGGTGATGAGGTTGCAGGAGATTTGTTGGAATGGATGCAAGGTTGTGGATGGAATAGGCATGAGGGGAGGCATGGTGGGGTGGGTGTTCACTTTGTTTTGTTGGTATGTAGCACAGCCTGTGACATAACTGTGGATGTAGGAGGCAAGTCCAGGCCAATAAAACTGTTGGAAAACAAGTTGGCATGTTTTGAGAAAGCCAGGGTGACCAGCAGATGAATGGTCATGGCATCAGTGGAGGATGGAATAGTGGAGATTGTTGTCTGGGGGAATGTAGATGCAGTTGTGGTACAAGAGGATGCCATTTTGGTGTCTCCAGTCCATGAGGTGGGAGCACAGTGGTGCTGGGGTGTTGCTGGTGAGAGCTTTCATGGCGACCAGGAATGTGGGGTTGTTGCGGGACGTGGTTTCAATGTGGGAGGTGAGTCCTGCATCAATGAGATTGATGAAGAGGGAGTTAGGGAGCAGGGTGACATTCCAATTGTCGTCTTCGGTGGAGTTGATGTGGTCGGGACGACAAGATAGAGCATCTGGCACAGAAAGTTGGGCTCCTGGGATGTGGGTGAGATGGAGGTCAAAGTCTGCAAGGTCCAGAAGCCACATGCTTGGTGGCAATTGAGCTTGTGGGGAGCTTTGAAGTACAGGAGGTTTTTGTGGTCAGTGGAGACCTCGACTTGGTGAGTTGCACCATGGAGGTAGTGGTGCCAGACTGCAAGTGCATGCATGATTGCAAGCAGCTCCTGGTTGTAGACATCATAGTTTCATTCTGCATTAGAGAATGTTTGGGAGAGGTAGGTGCAGGGTTTCCAGTCACCATTAGTGTCAGGTTGAAGGAGCACTGCACCTGAGGCTTGTCCTAAGGCATCAGTGGAGATGGCGAATGGTTTGGAATGATCAAGGATAGTAAGGACCGGTTGAGTCATGAAAGTCGTTTTGAGGTCTTTGAAGCTCTTTTGGCAGGCTGGGGTCCACGCCCAAGGATGGTCTCTCTTGGTAAGGTCCAAGAGAGGTCATGTGATGTCGGAGAAGTGGGGAATGAATTTCTGATAGAAGTTTGCAAAGCCTAAGAAGGATCAGACATCTCGAACCTTGGCAGGAATGGGCCATTTCTTGATACCATCTAGTTTAATGGGTCCATTGCGATGGAGCCCAGTTTGATTATCATTCCGAGATATTCAGTCTCAGAGGTGGCAAAAGAGCATTTCTCCAGTTTGAGGTGGAGGTCTAGCTCTTCCATTCATTGGAGTACTCTCTTAGTTCTTTTGATGTGTGTTTGGTTGTCAGGCAAGAAGATCAGGAGGTCGTCCATGTAGATGACAAGTCATCCTTTGGTGATCATGTCTTGGAAAGAGTCATTCATGAATCGCTGGAAGGTGGCAGGGGAGTTTGTGAGGCTGAAGAACATCACGGTGGGTTCAAATAGGCATTTATGGGTGATAAAGGTGGCTTTTCATTGGTGTCCGTCTTTGATCCAAACATTGTTGTATCCCCATTGAACATTGAATTTGGTGAAGTGATGGGCATCCTTGAGTTTGTTGGTGAGATCCGAGATGAGGGGTAGTGGATACACATTGCAGACTGTGTGTTGATTGAGGTATCAGTAGTCCTGGCAGGGGTGGAGTTTCCCATCTTTCTTTTTGATGAAGAAGAAGGGGGATGCCTGTGGGGAGTTGGAGGGTCAGATTTTTCCCAAGGCAAGGTTTTCTTCTAAGAATTCTTCTGTGGCTTTTTGTTCATGGGGGTTTAAGGGGTACACCTTGGCAATTTTCAGGGTGAATGTCTTGTTGAGTTCAATCATGTGGTCATATCGTCATGATGGAGGTATATGGTCGTTTGCCTCTTTGGAGAAGACTTTGGCAAGCTGTTGGTATTCAGTCAGAAGTTCCATCTTCGGCTTTTTTGCTTCTGATTTGATAGTGAGCTCAGTAGCTGTCATGGCTCTGACTCGGGCACAGGGTATGATCCTGGATCCAACTACAACCTGATTTAGGTTGTAGTTTTGGATAGCGAGTGAGGTATAGATCTCTGCCCTAGTGGGTTTTATTTCTTCGTTTGGGTCAGACCCTAGATAGGAGTAGAGATGTTTATCCCAGATGGGATCAACATTGACATGCCGATGGGTGCGGCAGTGTTCCATGTATTGGTCATGCTGTTTGAGATCAGTGGTATGGAGATAATAGAGATCCTTTGATTGATCTGAGGTTTCATTGATGGACAGAGTGTGGTGGGTCCAGTCGATCTGAGGGTTGGCTGCAGTGAGCCAGGGGTGTCTGAGGATAACATTTTCCTTTCCACAGTGAATGACATGGAACAGGATCTTGTGGGTTATGCCCTCAACATTGATGAAGAGGGTGGCAGTGAAGCAGATAAGGCCAGCTTTGTTGACTGATTGGTCAACATTTTGGACTTTCAAGGGTTTCACCAGCTTTTGGAGTGGGATTTTGTTCCTTTGGGCAAAGTCCAGGTCTAGGCAGGAGATTTCGGCACCACTGTCAATAAGGGTGTGGGTGTTGATGACTTTCAACATGCGGGAGGAATCAAGTAATTGTATAGGGATCTGGAGTGTATTGGTAGTAGGAGATACAATTACAGGAGTGCATGTTGGAGAGGGGGAACATTGCATTGGCAGATGTTCCCATTCTAAAAACCTGGTTGAAAGATAACCATCCCTACATTTGCTTCCTCTCCATCATCACAGTCTATCAGATTGGGGATCTCTGGTTCCTTCTGCATTGTTTGAACTCAAGGGTTCTTCTTCAGCTGTTCTTGGGTCTTCTTGAATTTCTTTGTGCACTGGGGAGATGTATGGCCTTTCTCTCAGCATTTGAAGCATTGTTCCTCCTGGATACACCAAGTCCTTTCTTCCAGCATAAGTTTCTTGGGGAAGATGCTGACCATATCAACGTCCATGGCATTAGGGTCTCATTTGACCCAGTGTTGGGGTTTGGGTATGGGAGTATACATCACCTTTTTGAATCTCTCTATGGCATTTGAATATTCCTCATTGTCTGCAAGTTTCTGTGCCACTTGGTACCACTCTTCAGGGGTGGTGGGAATGGTGGCACAGTTGTTGATTTTCCTCATAATGTCAGTGGTTATTCCTTGTGTGTAGTATCCTATGATCATGTTGTCATTGGTTACATTAGCCATGATGACTTTTCCTTTAAATTCCAAGGTGTAGTTGCTTAGGGAGGGGGACCATCCTTTCCTGGTCAGCACCATGTGGGTTTCTGCTAGCCATTGGTGGGCTAGTGTTACCATTCCAGTTCCTTTAAAGTCTTGAAGGAAGTCCTTGTGGAATTCCTGGTATGTTCCAAGGGATAGGGTGGTTTGGACAAAGCCACCATTCAATAGGTTGCTGCTCATGATTGGGCAGGTCCTTTGGTCATGAAAGATAGGGCGAACACTATCTTTTGGGGGTCCATGGTGTAGACAGGTTCATTGACAATAAGGTAGAATGAGACTGAGTTGATCCATTCTTTGGTGGTGTCACTGTTCCCATCATAGTTCTTGGGTTTAGAAGTCATGGTGGTTGGTGTGGGGGTTGTCAGAGTAGGTACTCTCAAGGTGGTTCCTGCTGGGGTGATGATGGGTCCTCTGATAGAGGGAGGTGCTCATGGCATGGGAGGTCTCAAGTAGGGGTGGAGTGGTGCTGCCCTGGTAGTGGGTGTGGATGACGTCAAGGATGGGGATCCGGGGAGGCCTAGAGTTGAGGCTAGTTCTCAAGCTAGACCTTCAGTGGTTTCTTCTTCTCCTTGGAGAAGTGTGGGTTCATCCAGGTCTTCCTCAGGTGTCCGAGGTCTAGGTTGTTCGGGATCTGAGGAGTCCGAGGTGTTGGGATGGGTTTCCCTCCAAATAGAGTGGGTTGGGAGTCTGGAAGGAATATTGGCAGCTTACAATGATGGTAGCTGCTAAGGCAAGTAGTTTCTTTTGTTACACCTGGTCCAGGTAGGATCGGGTGTAGCCCTTCAGGATCGAGAGTGGTTCAAGGGGTCAATGAGAAGTTGAACATTGAACACAACAATGAAGGCAGTTGGCCTAGGTCAAGGTTGGGGTAAAGGGTTGAGACAATGGTCTCAAGCCTTGTCGAGGTAATGACACTATGGATAAATGTAGGTCGAGTTTGAGGTAATGATGCTTAAGGGTTACTTAAGGTTGAGCAAGAAGTTCAAGAGAAAAACAATAGGATTGGGTGTTGTACTCAAATGGAAGTGAGAGTAGAAGGGAGAAACTACTTAGGGAATATACATGGGTGAGCCAGGTATATATACCTAAGGGGCCAAATGAGGACAAATATCATAAAAGGAAATAGGTCAGAAATGGTAGCTACATGGAATGTCATGGAACATGACAGAACAGCTGCTGATGGAGCAAATGGAATGTTGTGGAATGTTGTGGAATGATTATGTCAGCAGCTGGAAAGGAACTGAGTTCATGGGAATGAGTTATGTAATAAAGGAAAAAGGGGCGAATCATAACAAAACCTCAAGGCCAATGGGCCACTTGCTGGGATGCCTGAGCTTGCTAGGCAGGGGAAGTGACAAGTACATGACTCTGGGCTTGACTTGGGGGCTGCTTATGCCCTGAGTACTAGTGGGGACTTGGGGAAGTATCCAAGCAGCTTATGCAAGGAAATCCAAAGTGAGCTAGACTGGGGATTAACCCAGCTAGAACCCTTGGTATATATACCAAAGATCTATTTACATATGTTGCAATCTAATCTATAGATGTACAACTAAATAAGGGAGTAGTCCTTGAGGTTGCAATGAGGTTGCAGAGCCTCAGAATGGAAGCTTAGACATAGCCTTCAAGGCTATGTGGAATGGAAGATTAATAAATAGAAATGGAAGAGAAAACATGCATGCAATGCATGTGTGCATAGAAGAAAGGGGTATAGCCCCTATCACATTAAATACTTGCTGCCTGCATGAGGTGTGGCAGAATGGAAGATCATTCATGCCATCAAGGATGAGGCAGTGGCCTCATGGTGGACATGAGGGATTCCAGATCCCTAAGATCAGATGAGATCTGATCTAGATCAGTGATGCCATGTGCATCCTGAACTCTATAATAATGTCAACAACAATAATCAATACCATGTGACTGATAAGATAATCAGTCCTGCTGATAAGCTTGATCTTATCTTTGAGATAAGGTAGTAGACTTAGTGACTAGTATGTGCTTGCACATCTAAGTGGCACTAGAGGTCTGGGGACTTGAGTTAAGGCTTCAAGCCTTAGTGGGGCATCTAGCCCTTGCTTAGGGGTATCTAACCCGAATATAGGGGCTTTTGAATGGCACTAAAACTGGCCTGTAACAATTACCTCCAACACCGCTAAGATTGCTTGTAGCTCAAGTTGTTGTAATTGCTTCATTATCTTATCTTATCTGTCACAGCCACTATTTGGCCTTGTTGACACTTTTATAGAGATAAGATTCAGATGATCTGAGATTGTCACATGCACAGCATAGAGAGTCATAGCTCTCTAGGTTTGTATCCTTGCTTTTTAGTGTCCATCCATAGTCTTCAGTCCATCTGAGGAAGGTTCAAGTGGTTCTATTCAGTTGGTATGTGTCTGGCTACCTTCAAATTACAGTGACTTGCAAAACTGTTATAATGTTTGTGACTTTTGTAGTATATCTATGATAGTAACTGGGGGTGTGGGAATCTCACTTAGTGGTGGTGGAAGTGTGAGATCTACCAACCCTTGGCTACATAATTGCTCCCTAGGTCATGTGACCTGAATCACATGGGGCAGAGATATACCAATTAAGACAGAGACACCATTGTAGCAGTTTTGCAACTTTTGATGTGAATGATAGGATCTCAGGCAAATGAGTGGATATTTGGTGTTATTTGCTTGTAAAAACAACAATAGACATATTGTTACAACTCCTAGCCCCTGTCTTTTTCCCTGTCAAGCTCATTGATACCTTCATCCTTGAGATCCTTGTCCCCATTTTTCCCTCCTCATTCTCCTCCAACACTGCACTAGATGTTCCTCTCTGGCTCCTCCCTTGACCCATCTCATTGTCCTTGTTGTTGAAGCCCTTCACCCAAGACACCTCATTTCCTTGTCACCCTAGTTCCTTGTCACCCTGGTTCCTCATCACCATAGTTCCTCGGCACCCTAGTTCCTCAACACCTTGTCACCTGGGCACCTTGGCACCTCAGCACCTGGGCACCTGGGCACCTTGTCACCTTGTCACCTTGGTACCTTGTCACCATGTCACCTTAGTTCCTCAGCATCTTGGTTCCTTGTCACCTCACTTCTTCATCACCCTATCACCTCATGTCTCACTGCACTCCCATGTCACATCATTACCCAATCCCTCTTCTATCTCACAGAAACCCCTCCATAACCCCATTACTTATCTTCTCATTCATCTTCATCCCTACCTGTAACACTTATCCTTGACTCACCCAGCTTCTATCTCTGATTCTGCAGCACTCACCATGCATAGACTCTTCTTCTAACCCCATTTGATTTGCTTAACCCTTTGCCCTGCTTAGTCAGCACCTTTCACTTAGTCTATATATTCCTTCCCCTTCCTAGTAGTATCTTTAGCTTGAATCTCCCTTCCCCCCACCATCCCCTCTAGTCTTCCCCCATGGTACCATACTTGTATCTGGAGATACCCATCAAACACCTTGTATCAATATAGTCCTCTTGCCTTGTTCCCTAGGCATGACCTCTGCTTTATGGACCATCTCAGTTTAGACCCTGGCCTCCATCAGGTATCAAGTCCTGGTTGCACCCTGTTATGGGTCCATTTAACCCCTAACTATCACATAACCTTGAAGGTCACATGACCTAAGCACATTGATAAACTGCTCCTAAGGACTTGAAGTCCAACCTGTTACGACTCACCCTTTTTCCCTTACATAACTCGTTCCCACGAACTCATTTCCTTTTCCAATTGCTGACATAATCATTCCATAACATTCCACTTTACTCCACTTGCTCGGTCAGCAATTGTTCCGTCACGTTCCGTGACATTCCATGTAGCTACCATTTCAGGCATACTTCCTTTTACAGTATTTGCCTCTATTTGGCTCCCTTAGGTATATATACCTGGCCCAGCCATGTATATTCCCTAAGTAGTTTCTCCCTTCTACTCTCACCACACCTCAAGTACAACTACAAATCTTACCGCTCTTCTCTTGACCTCTTCGCTTGACCTTAAGTAACCCTTAAGCGTCTCTCCTCGAACTCGACCTACACTTTGTGTAGTGTTGTTATCTTGACTAGGCTTGAGACCATCGTCTCAACCCTATACCCTGACTCCGGCCAGAGCTCGTCCCTCTCGCCTATCCCTCATCATTGGACTGTCTGTCCATCTCCTCGAACCCTTGAAGGGCTACACCCGATCCTACCCGGACCAGGTGTAACACAACCCAGTCATTGGCCTCTACTGCCACTTAGACTTGCAAGCACAAGTACCAGTTGGCTATGCCTTGGTTGGCTTATCTTATCTTATCTCGGATCAACGATCCGATCCCCTATGTTTACACATGTTTACCTTTTTATAGAGTTAGAACTCAGCAACTTGCAGTTGCCTCATGCACAGTCTTCTCTTCATTTCCATGCTGTGCATGGCTATGCCTATGCTTCTTTTCATTTCTGCTCACAGCCTTGAGACTGTAGTGCTTCTTTTCCATTCCAGCCACAGGGCTATGCCCCAAGGCTGTATGCTTCCATTCTTCCACAGCCTTGAGGCTGTTCCAGCATTACCTTCAGGACTATGTCTGTATAGGACCATTAGTCTATATATAGTAGATCATAGATTCAGTCACAATATGTACATACACTGCTAGACAATATATAAGCCTCCAGTGAATGCTGGGTAATCCCCAGTTAAGTTCACTTGGAGTTTCCCCTCAGAAGATTCAGTTGAACATAAGCAGTCTACACTTTGCTCGAGTTAGAGCAACCTATAGTGTTTACACTTCTCAGGTTGTTTCACACCCTAGCACAAACCTTACTAAAGGGCAAGCACAACTCATCTACCTGATGGTTGTGTCATAACACATATAAATATCATGTCTGAGCTTGAAATAGCTCTCACACTTCTTCATTTCCAACCACTACCATCATAAGATCTCTCTCTGCTACTCAGAAGAATACCATCCATTCTCAGCTTGATGCTGGTCATTCTACTTGCTCTATTGCCTCTACCACTGGTATCAGCATTGCTACCATATCGAGGCTTTGTTCCAAGGAGCATTCCAACCTCCAGAAGTCCACTGGAGGTCATCCATCAAAGCTTTCTCCTGCCAACATTTGACATGCAGTCCATTTGATTTCAAGTCAAAAGGCTGAGAATGCTGTTCAGATCACCAAAGCCCTCTCAAATGTCATCAACCAACCCCTCCATCCAAGTACTACCTGTCACTACCTGAAGAATGCTGGAATGAAGGCTGTAGTCAAGTCCAAACACCTTTTATTGTCTGTCAAACATTGCAAGGCTCACTTGGATTTTGCCTATGCCCATAAGAACCAGACTCTGGAGGACTGAAAGCAAGTAATGTGGTCTGATAAGACCAAAATCAATCATCTAGGGTCAGATGGCCTAAAATGGGCATGGAAAAAGTCAAGAGAGGGGTTTAATGACAGATTGGTAGAAGGGACTGTGAAGTTTGGAGGTGGTTTTGTGATGGTATGGGGCTGTATGAGTTGGGAAGGAGTTGGCTATGCTGTCAAGATTGATGTAAGATGGATGGAGACCTTTACCTTCAGATTTTGAAAGACAAACTTCAGAGTTCTCTGAAGTTTTATGGTCTTGATCCTTCTGAAGTCATTATTCAGCAAGATAATGACCCCAAACACACTTGCAAGAAGGTCAAGGAATGGCTAGCTGGACAGGATTTTGAGACTATGGTATGGCCTGCACAGTCTCCAGACCTTAATCCCATAGAACACCTCCAGAGTCATCTCAAAAGGAGGCTTGCAGAGTATGAGCATCCCCCCAAAGGACTATTGGAACTGTGGAGAAGAATTGAGGTGGAATGGGAGGAGATACCAGCTGAGGTGTGTCAGGGGTTGATTGAAAACATGCCTAGAAGGATTGAGGCAGTGCTTAAAGCCAAAGGAGACTATATCAAGTATTGATATCTGGAAAATACCTTAAGCACTATTAAAAGTTGCAAAACTGTTACAATGGTGTTTCTGTCTTAATTGGTATATCTCTACCCCATGTGATCCAGGTCACATGACCTAGGAAGCAATTTTGTAGCCAAGGATCAGTAGCCTTTACTCAAATCTATAGACCTCTAGTGCCACTTAGATGCGCAAGTGCATTCCAGTCACTAAGTCTGCTATCTTATCTTC
>JBBPLR010000465.1:0-18731 GCA_038089915.1 Sutorius australiensis
GTATATCTATTAGATCTACAGTACACGGGTGTACATAGAGTAGATGTATATAAAGCAAGGCGACTACACTGGACGTCCTCCAGTCTAGTTCACCTTGAAGACTTCCCCAAAGCTTCAGGAGAGCTCTCGGGCAGATTCCGCCCTTGACTCACAAAGTCTTATCCATCTACCTAGACGGTAGATACTCGACACAAGGATCTAGCTAGGAGTACATTAACGACTCAGGGGCTACTACGCCCCCTAGGTTTTGGGTTGTTTCATTCACCAGGTTCCTGACAGCATCCTTTAACCTTCCTTAAAAGTCCTACATTGAGGGTCAGGGTGCACAGTAGCATCTTTCAGCCAGCACTCGAGCATTTTCATGCCCTCCAGGTTTCTTGATATTTCATTCATCTGATCAGGTGTATAGCATACTGCCAGACATATTCAACCTTGATCAAAGGCGACTCAAAGAGCACCTTTAAGAGCACCGAAGAACATACAAACAATGCCTATCATCAGCTTATCATTGGATTATGACGCATAACATACATCATCGGTGAGGCAACCAGCCGGGGCTGGAACTGACCACCATGTCCACCGAATCCCTCCGATCGGCTGGCGTTGGTTCACGACATTCCACCATATGCGCTGTGTGGCTATTTCGATTTATCTTTACTCCAGCAGTGGCTGTACCTACGCAGTACAATGCACACCATACCTAATTGACCTCCCTGACCACGTCGAAAAAGCCGTGTTCTGTCGGAAATGATACTGCCGTACCAGCAGGATGTTCTGTGTAACAAACCAGGGCGGTCAACACATGATCTGAGACCCTTATTGAAAAGGGAGATCTAATTTATCTGACCTCGATGGTAACTTCGATTCAGGACTGGGAATGTGTGGGAAGAACAGCATCGATTGAACACCCTCCACATGCATGGTCTGTCCCTGCGGGTATGTACTCGGCTCCTGCAACGGACCCTATTATGTCGGTCCGAAGAGTGGCGTACCGCCTTTAACGACATCGAGCGTCATGCCCAGGGCAATGGAAACTGGGGTGTATCTTCGCCGAGACGGAGATCCACGGGCTGATGACCCTTACAACACAGTTTACAATGTTTTGTCGCAAGTAGGTACACATTCAATCTTACGGAGTCGAGAGTACCGACAGCATGCGACGAGCTAATACCTGTACCGAGTCGAATAATCTATCGGAACATGTGAGAAAGACAGGCGCCGAAAGATGGATGAACGGACCTTTGGGGGAGACCACGAGACCACGTCCCTTCGAGGCTCCGCGATACACCGTCTCGATGATGTCGATAAGCTGGCGGGATCGATGGTGAATAAGTAATCCTGGTGAGACGAGACAACGCTGACCTCCTGCTTGTTATCCATGGCCCAGTTGCTAAGAATCGATGAAGCTAGGACGACAAAGAGAAACAAGAAGCGCACATCTTGTTGTTGTTACCGGTCCCCAGATCAATCATGATATGCTTGTTGCTAGGCAAAAACGATGAACAAACCGTGATAGATCGACACTGGGCGACACCCACCGATAAAAGAACATGACCGTGCAGGGATCGTACAACTCGTACATCTAAATTCGACCGTTGAGTCGGAAACTGGTTCAAAGATGCATCAGATTAGCGCACCTTGTTGAAATCCGGCACCGCAGTGATGTCCACCAAGTAGATGACGGCAAAGTTTTGCACCTTCTCGGCGACAGAGTACAGCGTCTCGTCCATCGTCATGCACTGCTGATCCCAGTCATGTCCGAACCGAATAACGACGATACGGTCCTCTTCGGATTTGATAGCTTCGTCGACGTGCCAGCCAGAGGGCAAATGGGGTAGGAAGTACGACATGGCGCAGTGTCGAGGTCAACGGCACGAGCTGCGCGATTGAATGTCCACGACGACGACGAACTAACAAGCTCAGCACAGCCACCATGTGGGATTTTCCGGTGAATAAACTGAATCGCGTCACCAGTGGTCGGATCGAAAAAAACTATCCGACCCTGTCAGGTTTACTACATGCATACAAAAATCAAAAGCATGAACCATAGGATGGCTTGAAATGGTCAGAATGCAAGGGAAAAATATATGCAGACTCACCTAGGATCAGAGCATCGCTGTTAGGGCCCTTGTTGCAGCTGTGGCACACTAAATCAGATGGCAGCGTACATATCGCTATTTTTCACGATCCGGTGCAGCACGATTGGTAGGCGAAACCACCTAGGCACCACGTAACTTGACCCCTTGGAGATCACCCAAGACCGAATATCTCAGTGTCCCAAGTACGAGAGCCGGGGTGATCCGCCCGAGGCGTACACTGCCCACATAAATTGACCTGCACAGCCTGTCGATGTCAACAGTATGATGCGGCGACACCACATACAACAGCCCATTTCATTGATGGCGGCGTCAGTCCTCCCTGTACACACTTACGGTGCCGCATCTCCACCGACAACTGGGTCAGCCAGCCGCAGAATAAGTACGTACATTTCCCTCTAAAGCCGAGGCATTCCCGCTGTTGCGGCGACAAAGTTTTAATCCAAACGTTTGGCCGTCACCTCAGGCTGCGGAGCATGAACCGAGATGCGTGCTACACATGTTCACCCTGGGTGGCTGACATATGCCCAATCTTGCATTATTTGTGGCGAGTTCGGGACAGGCTAAGCGTCACGCGGAGGTTCGCTCACCTTGGCATGGACCTCGTATGCGGGGAACCGCGTTGCGACGGCCTCGTGCACATGTCAGCCACGCTGGGAAATTTCGATTTCCTTGATGGAACATGCCTGCAGGCATTTCCATTTGGACAACTGTCGTTTAATATGCGCTGTCACGAATGCGTTTAATAAATGGCGGAAGTAAGCGAGCCCACAGCTGTGGGCGTAACACTGCAACTATCCGATGCGTGACCCTACACCGATCAGATCCATCAGAGACGACGAGTTACTGGGCGTGGTCCCAGGGTACACCGCCATAATTAGACAGTCGTTCACATGCGGCAAAACCATGACATGAATGGTGATGCCGGAGACACTTACAGTGTTGTTCCAATGTACTCACGCATTGAGGGTGCCGGTGAGATAGCTTACCTGGGCACGAAGTGGGTGGATCGTGTGTCGTGCCTTGTGTCTTCCCATGGGAAGGACGGGGCGACCCGAAATGAATAGGGATCTTCGTATTGCTTTGTCTGTGTCGGATTCAGAAACATTGTGTCGGCTAAGCAAGGCCTGGCATGGTAGAAAGTTTCCAGTACGTTGTGTAGCAACGCGGACGATGAACCATTGTGTACTCACACGGATAAAACGTGATTTTTCATAAAAGTGTCAGCAGGGACGACGGAAGCGTGGCTTTAATGAGTGAATTGACAGGCCTGTCAAATGAGTTATGTCGTCGTTGTCGTTGTCGTCGTGGTCATCATCAGTCCTTGGGTCGGCAACGGCAAGAGACCAGGGAAAAAAAGTTGGATCCAGATTATCGTCGGTTGTTGCGCTTGCTAACTCCAAGCTTGTTTTTTGTCCAGGTCGTCCTCAAGTTCGTTAAACTGCCTTTGCCTACTCCTCCTCCTCTTCCTCCTCTTCCTTCCCAAGGCTTGCAAATGTTCTTCTGAACTACGATCCTTCTGTGCACCCGTTTTTCGTTCATTATTTGTTTATTCACTTGCCCCATTTTATCTCCTGAATGCCCACTACTCCGACCGCTAATATCACATCAAAGTGCTCTCCGAACCCGCAGACCCCTTCACGACGCCCCGAATACGACTCTCAAGCCCATTTCTCCCAGCCTACCACCGCTTCTTCTCCCCAGGCATCACTCACATCACACCTTGACACAGATCTCACGTCCTCCCATAATTCGGCGCAGGGTCCATCTCATCACTCGTGTCTAGAGAAAGACGTAAACGCCAACCGCCCAAGGAAAAGACGACGCACGTCCCGACCTGCGGATATGGCCGCTGAACGAGCCTCTTCCAGTTCCGATTCCTCTTCTCAGAGTGGAATGGCAGATAATGAGACCGAGGCTGAGCGTAGTCAACACTCCGAGCGCTCTGCCCCGCAAGCCACTGCCCCCCCCAAAAAGAAGCGCACCCGGACGCTTACGACGCCTCACCAATCTGCCGTCCTCCATGCTCTTCTTTCCAAGGTATCCCGCTTCCTTTGCATTTTCGCTGCCCTTTCCCCATCTGGCTCTCTCCCACTCATACCTTCTATCATAGTCTCGATTCCCTACAACTGCTATGCGAGAAGAAGTTGGGCGTCAAATAGGCTTGAGCGCGCGTAAAGTACAAGTGCGTCCAGATCACCGATCGATCTATTCCACTCACTGGTATGCTAATGTCCCATGTAGATCTGGTTCCAAGTTAGTTTTTTTCTCATTTTTAAAGACCTCGATTGCTGGGGTCATTCCACGGGGTTGCTGACCGTGCTCTAGAATCAGCGTCAAAAGGCAAGACGTCCGCAAAGTGACTCTGCTCCCTTGACGCGTCCACCTCAATTCGGGCCCTTCCCAATCACAGCCGCTGCCGGACCTTCTTCCTTTTATTCCTCCACTTCGGCGAGCACCCCTTCCTCTGAGGTTCCGCTTGCGGGCCCCAGCACCTCCCGCCCCGTTGTACATGAATCCAAGCGCTCACTTGATTCCAACCCTGCTCTGTCGGGACCAGGCATACTGGGCTGGCCCTCGCCTCACCTACGTGGACCCCCCTCCGTCGGGGAGGGGGAGTCCCCACGACGTCCCCCTACGAGCCCATTTGGAAACCCTCAGCACCATCTCCCCTCCCAGTTACCGGATATTTCCCCCGGCGATTCACGTGGGACTACACGCGGTCCTGCGCCACCGCCCGCTCAACCAACACACATCGAGACGTCGCCCCGTTTTTCTCGAGTACTTCCACCCATCAACCTCAGTCCTTTGGAATCGCGCAGTAGCACTGAATCTTACGTATGGGCAGCGTCCCCATTCCCACCACAACCACCATCACGGACTTCTTCGAATATCGTTCAATACCCCGATTCTTCCACCCGCTCTCCCAGCGAATCAGGCAGCCCTGTGCACCTCGGCATCTCACCCCCGTTCGCGCTGCAACCACAGCCACAGTGGGACCCTCAGTCCTTTGTACCATACACCCGTCCCGAGTTCGCATCATGGTCGCAAACGTCTGGATTGCCGTCGACAAGGACAAGCTTCTCCACCATTGGGACTTATGATCGCGCTATGCGCAACATGTCTCCTGGCTCGTCTCGCGGCAGACACTTTTATTCATCCTCGGGGGAATCCCATCGTGCCGCACATTTGGATCAGCTTCCTCATCACATAATTCTACCTTCTCGAGGTCACCGGTTTTCAACGTCCGTGACTTCCTCCCGTGCTTCTGCATCAGGGGAAGCTCACGCGAGATCAGACGACGAAGCAAGGGAAGGGTGATCGCGCGCATATCTCGGGATGCCGTTACGCCTCCATATCGCACCTCCAGGACCACGCCCGTTTCAAAAAACCCGCCGCCGCTACGATCGATAACTTTTTATTACGCGCTCTGCACGAAAACACATCATGATGCGTTTTTCTTCTTTTCCTTTCGTCCTGTATGTTTTTTTTCTTTCGTTATTTCATTCCCGGTCCGCTCTTTTGTATATCTTATTCCCTCTTCCACCATGTCCCCCTTTTTGGTCTTTCCATTCCCAACAGCAAACTCTTACCACACGTCATACATTTAATAGCCCGCTCGCCCCAGGGCTTCCATCGCTTTCGTCTATGTTGTCATGCTAAACAAGCCCCGGTTCTATGGCATTCCTCACCTTTCCTACGTTAGACTTCCCCTAAATCACGGTACCGTTAGTTCCCGATGCATCACACGTTTATCCTCACATCTTATAATCTCTCTTTTTTGTTTTTCTTCTCGCACCCCCACCTATGGAACATTGCATACTAATCTTAATCTCGGTTTTCAAGGCAGCTTCCGTCGCCTATTTTATCTTTTAAGAAGAAAGGCCCGGGAGAGAGAGAAAGGAAAGACGTCGCCGGGAAACAGGAGAAGCGATTATATCGGACGGACATTCACACGGTGCACGCCGTTGGCGCTCGGCCCAGTCCGCTGATACATACTTGTTCTTTCGGCCTCAGTTCCGCGCGACCAGTGCGGACACGGACACACCATTATTGCGGGGCCCTGTACCAAATCGATCATGCGTGGTTGGAAGGTCCATCGGAACTCTGCGTCGACGCGCTTGTTCCTTACTTTCCCGTTCATGTTTTTCCTTTTCCGTTTCCATCTCAACCCTTTTCTTTTCCAGACGGTTTTCAACGCGTACCCGCGTCAATTGCTTGTAGCTCTGCTCCCATATTCCACCTGCTATACCAAACCCCAACTTGCATCCCTAATTCTGTCCCTACGCACGTTCATTCCCAATTTACGCTCGTTATAATCCCTTGTCGATATATTTGATACTCTACCGCACACCCTAATGTGTCTTTTCGACTGTTCCTTGCGTATTTCTTTACAGTACAACTCCATATAGCCGTCCACGTCAATAAACAGTTAAACGGAGCAACGGTTCAAACGGCGCCTTGTAGACCCTAGAAAACACAGTTACGACCCGCAGGACCCACACGTCAAACACCACGATAGGTCATAGTCCCTGGAGCATCAATTAATCCATCACCACCACAATCAGCCAGGTCCCAATTCATACTCCCCGGGCCGTCACCCGTTCGCGCAGCATCAGCATGTCCCTCAACGCCACCTCCCTCTCTCTCTCCCTCTGCCTCTTCGCTGGGTTCTGCCTCCGCCCCTTGTCCTGATCCGCCTCCATTTGTGGCCCAACTTTATCCGCAACCGCAACCTTATCCATATCTTCATTCTTATCTTTATCTTGGGTACCATCTCCATCATGGACATCGCCCGGACCATCGCCATCGCCATCGTCCCCACACGCACCTCGATCGCCAGATACGTCAACGTCCGCTGGCACGCTTGAATCCCACACGTTTGACACGCCCAGGTCGGAGCCCGTTCCTAAGCCAGGTCCGAGTCCAGGTCCAGGTCCCGAGCTCGCATCCGTTAATGAACCCCGTATCGATGCCAGCGCGGGTCCGCATCCTGTGCCTTTCATCGCTGCCAGACGCACCCGCAAACGCGCCCGCATTCGGAGCCTTGTCTCCAGCTCCAACGCCAATGACGACGTCGACACGAGACCAGGTCGAGGCTGAGACTCGGGCGTAGACGTTCCCTTGGGTGCCTCGTCGTCCCTCTCGTATACGACCCTATCGCCGTGACAAACCGAGGGCCCAGCCTCAGTGCCATCCACCAAACTCCTCACACCTGTCCCCGTCACTGTATCCTTTTCCGTACACTCTCGGCCCTCGTGCTTGTCCTCGCAAGTGCAAACGCGAGTGTGAACCTGAACTTGGGCCTGGACCTCAGCCCGATGCTGATGGTGCTCGTAGGCGCTTAGCCGTGTCACTGCCAATGGCGCTACGCCACCCGTCGTAGTCCATCGTTGGAAGAATTCAGGGCATGAACCCGACGCGTCGTGCTCGCGCGGCGGCGCGCCCTGATCGTCGGTGGGCACCACAGCTCCCCACCCTACCTGCGTCTGAGACCGGCGCCTCCCGCCTGACGAGTCAGAACTCTCCAAGTCCGACGCATGCAATAACGCCACATCGCTCGCGGTCCTAGCAAATGGCATGGGTGGGAGCCTCGGTCTCCCAGGGCTATCATCACCAGAGGGACCAATACCAGAACGTGGCCGTGTCGCCCTGTTGTCAACGCCGTCCCTGTGATTGGCGGTATCCCGAGGGGAAGAACATCGGCCCAGCCCGGAAACACACGAGCATGGGCCATACCCATGGTCGTGGTGCTGTTGGTCGGATGCTGCGTCGCTAGGAGCTAACGGGTCACCGCTAGCGGGCCTCCCGACGGGTGGGTTCCGGGAGCATTGACAGGGTAATTTGCCCATGTCTGGATTGGTCGGACCGTCCGTGAGTCGGAGAAGAAGGCCGGGGCGCGTGTCCGCCGTAGATTCACCGGTCGTACTTCTATCTGACGCCCGCGTTGGCTGTCCGTTCCCTGATACGGAAGCCCTCTTGGCTGGGCGCTGTGTTGACACCACAGGTCGCGAGAGGTAGGCCTGGACGGATTCCGATAACGTACGATTACGAGGATGTACATGAACGCTCAAACCAGCTAAGCGCTTACGTGATGACTGAGGATTCGCGGAAGAACCATAGCGAACGTCGTCCACGTAATCGTCACCAGTGTCCTCGAGGGTTCCTTTGATATGATGTGTCATGCCCACCTCCCCATCAGCTGGCGCGGCCGCTGGATCGCCGCTCTGGGGCGCACTCAATTTTTGAGTGGCTGACACAGGGTCGGATGGTTGTGAGTTTTCCGTCGCCTGGATTTTTCCCTCGTCGTTGCCTGGGCGATGCGGTTCGACTGATGGATCGTTGCGTTCGTCTTCGGCTTGGGTTACAGCGCTCGTGACCGCTGGATATGAGTTTGAGTTTGATTTATAATCAGGTTGCGAATGGCTATTTCGTAAAATATGCTGCATACCATCGAGAGGGCTGTGCCTTCCGCTGGAACGGTTACGAGGGTCACGATCCTCCCGGTCAGGCGGAATCCCCCGTGAGGACCGACTAAGATCCTCATCGTGTTCCCTGAGGTTTTGTCTGTCTTCACGGTGAACGTCCGCACGGTTGCTTCGACCATGCCTGGCCGCAGATACACGTACGATACTATTTTCACGGTAGGGTGCGGGAGACCGATGTCCTGAATTAGAATGTGAACGAGGTAGGCGAGACGTCGACGGCTCGGCACTCCAACGGCGGCCTCTTTCTATTTCTTGTGGTGGGGATATCTCCGAAGGGGTATTATACTGGATGGCCAAAAATTAATCCATCGTCTACGGCAGAGGTAGCTAAAGCAAAAAAAGAAAAGGGTCCTACCTGTGCCGAAAGGTCATAGGTGTTGAGGTCACGGTACGGGCTTCGAAGATAGCTGTAAATTTCTGCGGGTACCGTCGCACACCGTCAGAGCCGCGGCCGACCGACGCACAGGCTAAACCTACCATGCGCAAAATGCTCTGCATTGACATGCCTCTTGCCTGCTGTATACGGAGATTCTAGATCCAGAAATTCTGACAATAGCTTTACGGCTGACTCTGAACGGATATCAATTGATTTCATGAGAGATATCGTATAGGTGGTGAGGAACTGTCGGATAGATATGAAAGAATGGTGGCTGGATCAACACGAGGCATGTCCGATTCCGGATGCGTAGAATGGAAGCTCACCTCCACGTCAAGGTTAGGCCAAACGCGTAGTTCACGCCGTAGAAACGTTGTCATGCGACTGATAAGATCCGGTGAAGCGGTAAACTGAGCAGGAGTGGGGAAAGGGCGGTAACGAGTATACGGATTGGATGCGACGTGCTGCAACGAGGGATCAACAGAACCGATTCGGAAAAGGAATGACCGGAATGAATAACCTTGGCGTAAAGGTGATGTTGATATACCCAACGACGTCTCGCAATCGCCCGCTCGAGTTGATCTGCTTCCTCCCGCTGCTGTCGCTGTCTACGACCCCATTGTCGTTCTCGGCGCGTGTTTCTGAGCACGCTGGCACGAGAATCGCCCGGCAGTTGTGGTAACGGTGATGACCGCAACGGGGGCAGGTAATGCTTCTGGTAGTCGTACTGCGAGCGGGTGTGATGGATGAGATACGAATTATCGAACGACCGTGAGCACAGGGGACATTTGCGTGATTGTTCTACCAAGCAGACGTAGACCTTCACTTCACTAGTGCTAGGTTCAGGTCGGACGACGACTCACCTGACCATAAGAGGATACACTCGAAACAAAACTCGTGGGCGCATACTGGGATGATCGTCCTGTCGAGAAAGGACTGTAAACATATCGTACAATGATCATGGTCAAGTTCGTCTGTTTCCTTTGTGTCCTCGTCGCTCGGGGACGACGATGGCGATGGGGACGACCCGTCGAGTTTGATTCGTTTCGACTGTGGCGACTTGGTCATTAGCGTAAACAATTTTTTTTTTGCTGGGGTGGATATCTTAGCTATTACATAAGTCGAGATTGCGGCTGCGGAACTAACATTTGACGAGGACGAGGGCGAGGACGGTGGTGGTAGAGGAGGAGGCCTTTGGAGGATTCGCTGGTAATGACCGACCTCCTCATCCGAACCTGTTGTCCCTGACGTCTACTCCTGTTGCATTTTGCCTGCCCTCGCCCACTTCCAATACCCTCTCGCTGTAACATTCGCGTTCTCGTCCGTCGCGCCAAGGAACCCTCCAAGATACTCGGTGATTTGCCTCGCGTGCTTGATGCCTGCCTTTCCTTGATCACCTACATCCGGCCATCCGTACCAACGAATCTGCATAGTACAAAGGCAAGTTACGCCACCTTCCTACACTTACCAAATCACCCACTCCCGACGACCCAGATTCTCCCAGTCCCCCGTACTCACTTTCATATCCCATAATCCCATCCCACACTCGCCTATAGCCTGTATGCCTTGCGCGTCCCAGATGACTAAGCCCTGGCCCGCAGATGAACACGCTCCGTCTCGCGGAACTTAGAGAGGCATTGGGACACGACATGCACTTGGTCGTGTTCAAGTTACATCCTATAAATCACAGATGGCTATGCCTCACGCGCAGTTGTTGTGTCGGGATGGTTCGTGCACTTGGAAATGGATGCTTTCTGCTCTAATACCGACTTCAAACTCAGGCTAAGTAATGCGGGCGCGGTACTGTCATTTACTAGTAAACCATGGTATTGCGTGGCTGCCCCGGTCTGACCAGCATTGCAATGAGATGCGTCGGAGCTTAATGCACCAGGTAGGGTTCACTTTCCTGCCCTTCTACGAAACCGAGTTCTTTTTTATGAGATGCGATAGGATCATTACATAAATCGTTAGGTCGATAACTCTTTCCATGACATCGAAGATGGCAGCTACAGAGCCGCAGACTCCATCTCCATCGCTTCCTCCCGACACCATCGAATTTGCACACCGTATATTCGATGCAGCCCGCTCCGGGAACACAGACTTGCTCACCCCGGCCATCGAGGCAGGGCTCCCCATAAACCTCACAAACGCACAAGGTACGTCACCCGATCCCGATTCGTATTATCGATCACGTCAATGACAATGTCATCGACGACCACGATCGACGGTTCGATCGTCGATCGCACTTGGATGGATAATAAATTTCACAACCACAACACCGATACTGACCCGAGGCACAGGAAATACGCTCCTCATGCTCGCAGCCTACGCAGGCCACGCAGACCTCACACGCGTTCTCCTCGCGCGTGGAGCAGATCCAAATCGCCTCAACGATCGTGGTCAGTCGATCCTTGCGGGTGCCGTCTTCAAGGCGCACGACGAGATCGTTCGTGCCCTTGTTGCGGCCAACGCTGATCCGAGACTCGGAAAACCATCGGCGATAGAGACAGCGCATATGTTTGGACGCAAGGATCTGTTGGAGGTGATGGGTGCCAAGGAGGGCGATGTCGGTCTGGACGTGCCCACTCCCCCTAGTGCACTGTCCCGTGGCGCACCGTCGTCGTGAGGAAAGATCCCCGTCCTGGGAGTCTGGGCACTATAATTAGCTGTCAATCAGGAGTCATCAAAGATTCGTAAAAGTTTTAAACAGGGTCCAGAGCATTTTTAGAGGCAAATATGATCATCTGACGTTCACCAGAATATCCCAGTATGTCGAGTTCCCAACGAATGGCGCTAGATCGTGTTCAACCTGTCCAAGAGGAATCCCTACAAAGACAATCTCGGATCAGTGGAGTAACCTACACCGCACCCATTTCCTTCCCAAGCACTCCTAAACATTCCCTTGCCAATGCCCTCGCATCAACTTCGATCACCTTCCCATCCCCCTCCAACACACCAATCCGACCCCGTGCACCCTCCTCGCCTTGATCTCGCGCAGGCCCCACCGGACTTGCCAGCACCCACGCAGCTGGCGTCTTGCGCGGTATCGACGCAATCTCGCACAATATCGGATAGAAATAAAATAGGTGGGCAACCGACGAGCGTTTTACGACATCCGCGACGAGCGCAGACGGAGGCAGACTTGGATCAACAGCTGTAGTGCGTCATAAGCAACACACTCAGAGCAGATGCAGTGCGCGTGAGAGAACGCACCAGGTGGTGACACGCTGTTTGCGGACGGTGCGTCGGATGACGCTGCCCACAACGTGCCAGGCCACAGTCGTAGTTCCAACAGTTTACGCAACACGTAGAGCAGTTCGTCTTCACGGACTCTGGGAAATTCGAATCACCATCAGCGAGTGATACAGAACTACATCGTGGGCCGTACAAAATCACCTTGGAAATGGTAAATTACCGCGAAGCGCTTCATCCGCGATGTATCCCGCCATGGCGGTTTTGCATCGATCCAGCAACGACGGTAAAGACAACGCAGCCACCCTCCTCCGTGCCGTCTCTTGATCTGTAGATCCAAAAACTCATCTTCAGGACCCTTCCCCACAGACAGCAAATACGAAGAAGAGACGCACCGTTCGTCACGTTGGAACAAATCAAGAACATCAGGTCGAAACACCAATACGAAAAGCGTTCCCTCGGAACAACCTCACCCGCCGCCGTACTCCCGACGCTCTCCAAGTCCATCTTATCAAACTCTTCTCGCGAATTACGTGACAAGTCCACGTTGCTCCAGTCCCCGAGGCCCGGTGAACCCAAGTGCGATGCATGGTATGGAAATTTGTATAATTGACTCCCCCGATGGAGGATTTTGGCGAGTTGTCCGACGAGATAGTCCGGGACCCGTAGGTCACCCAGGTGAGGAATGAGATCGATCTCGAGCGAGCTGATCAATGCAAGGTCAAAGTTCTCTTCTGTCTCTTGCTCCTCGAGACTAAACGACTCCACAGGAGAACTGCAACGAGGAGACTCAGTCACGAAGCATGTTAGCGTCACGTCGCATACCAATCCGCGGTGATTCCACCCCGGAAACCCTCAATAATCTGCCTCCAAATAGCCTCAACTCGTGTATCCGATATCACTGAGAAAGATCTCTGAGCGAGTCACCCTCGGCGACATGTCGAAAGGTAGCGCACCCTCACCCAACCTTAACAGTGTTCCCACGCACTCTGTCACAATACGCAGAAAACACGTCGTCGCCATCTTCCACAACGGTACGTCCTTGCCAAACTTGGACGGCGCAGGACACTCGTACTTGAGTTTGATCGGAACCCCATAGGCCTAAAACACGCACAAATCACCAACCTGGGAAGATCCGCGTGCGATGGTCACGTACCGAGAGTACAGCCTCGAGCGTCCCATCTTCATAGATCTCTGTGTCATCCTTGAACTGCATGTATAGCTCGACGAGCGTCGGCATCGTCTTTTTCGACAACCCAATATACGTGACATGCCTCCGCACTGACGTCTGCACGGGCGACCCGGGAACAGACGGGAGCGTCGAGTTGGTGTGGAACCCCGCCAAGAAGGCGAGAGACGTGAACTCAGAGAGATCTCGCATGACAAGCGAGGGTATGCCGGGCTCGGCGAGGTCGACTGCTTGAATAATGTCGATGACAGAGGCCTGTGGAGTGCCCACGACTACTGAGCGTCGACGAGCAACGACGCTGTCCCTTCACTCACCTGCACCGGGGTTAGCGTGTCCACGTCTGGTCTGTAATCCGGAGAATTGGGGTACGTGAGGACGCCTGAACCATTCCCGTGTCAAACATGACTGAAGCTGTCCAAGTACTGACCCACCTTTCAAAATCCCCATGAGACGTGTCAACCGCACCAACGGCCACTCTGTACGCATATGCTGTCGACTCAACCGCCGCATCGTTCGGACGACATCCAAAAACGCCACCAAACTTTCCTGCGTAAACGCCCGGTGCGAACCAACGGCCATCCCACCGTTGGTATGCCGCGGCGAGAAATCTGACGTGCTAGCCTGCAACACCGCACCCCCGATATCATCCCACGCTTTCCACGCACATTCCAATGCCTCTGCGATGCGGGGTTGCATAGCTTCGTCCGTCGCCTCGGATAGCGACCCGATGGCCTTGTCGAGGCACTGCAAAGCCGGCGTACTGAGTGACCGCCGATCGAGGAGAACCGTATCCTGGATGTGCGCGACGAAGACTTTCCAAGCGTCCAAGAACGTCGAGAGGTGCATGATCTTGGACACGACAAACTCCTTGATGATCGATCCAATCGATTGCAGCGCCAAACTCTTCGATTCATCCCAAGCCTGATCCGGCGTCGGCCCGGACGGATGAGCGGATGGTGGACCAGCGGTCTCGGGAGGAATCCGTCGTGTCTCCTCGGAAATCGCGTCTAAGAGCGGGAACGTGATCTTCCACATACAGTCGTTCCATGTGTCGAGACTGAGCGTCGCACCATAGAGCTGCATGGCGCGGAACAACGTTTGAATGGCGCCAACGCGAACTTCAGGACGCGCATCGGTGCATAATCCTAGGACCTCGAGGAGAAGAAACATCCACAACGCGCTGTACTCTGGCTCCTCTTCCACGTCCTTTCGTTTAGCCTGTATCGAATCGGAGACACTCCAGAGCAAACTCTCGGCTGCGGTGAGTGCGATATTCGTATCCGCTTGTCGACCGAATTGACCCAGCGTGCTGATACACAGCCGAAGGTCTTCCGGCGAGAGAGACGACACAGAATCGCACACTAGCTTGAGAGATTGGAAAGCGATCTTGACGAGAGCAGTATATCCACGCTCGCTATTGTACCCCAAGGACAACGGCCTGGGCCGATTGTCCGCCAGTGACAATGTGCTCACCGAATCGCTGGACATCGTCCGCACGAGGACAGGCGGTTTGCACACACTCCCGAGCATTTCGAATATACTACTCCATCCGACGACGAGCGTGTGTCCAGATGCCTGGAGTATTTGATGCAACGCTTCGAGCCCCATACGACGTAGTTCGACGTTCGTGCTCGTACCAGCGGCGCCGGCCTCCGACGCTGGGACGATCTGCTTCGAAAGAACGTCTAGCACGCGACGCTGGGCCATAGCCTGGAATTCACCAGTGCTTGATAGATTGCGCGGAACAATGACTAATATCTCATCGAGGACACGCGCAGCCTGGACACGAATAGCCTGCGGTGCAGAATGGAGACTGATAATAGAAAGCAGATGTCCAGTGGTCGTGTTCCAAGCGACTTCGGGAGCTCTGTAGATGAGTCGATGGATGTTGAGCATCGCGACTGCTCCAAGTCTTTCCACTCCAAAGTCACCAGAGCGCTTCCAAACGATAATCCGATGAGCTCGTCGCCACCAATCACGATCCAAACCAAACTCACCAAGGTCCTTGGTAAATGAATACCGCTAACCCGCCTACGATGGAGAAGGTCATTCCGAGGAGAGAGGGTGGCAGGGGAAGTGGCAAGTTCATCTGTACTCTCCGCCTCGCCAAGCGCCACGGTCGCATCAGATTGCATCCTGATCATCTCCAGGCTCAGCTTACATAACGCATTCACAAAATCTTGGAAAGCAGAATCTTCCAAATTCTTAGAGGCCTCGAAGAGACGCTGGATGGCAAGCTGTACGTTGTCGGGGTCGATATCTGCCAGAAGTGAATGTCGCGCAGGTTGTGGCGGGTGGGATAAATTCGCTTCGGAGGTGCCGCCCGTTGGCCCAGAAACCGATCTGGTCGGTGTGTTAGGACCACCTGCAAACGTACTCCCTCTTCTCCCGGAAGAAGGTTGGGAACCCTTCATTGTGAGAACATAGTCCGCATTTTGAAGCGCTTCCATGATACCGTACCAACTTTCTCCGAGACTTCCCGCGAGGAAAAGGGCACTTGATACCAATACCTTGAGGCAGACGAGGTTACGCTCCGATAACCCAGGAGGTTGCATGGGGGACGTCAAACCCAGGTTTTCGGACAGTGAGACTCCTGAACGTGGCGTCGGAGGTTCGATATATGACTCCAAACTCGCGACCACGCGAGATGGAATGGCAAATTTAGCGAGGCTCGTGAGGAACGCGTCCCTGGGTGTCGTTAATCCAAGCATTCCAGCAACATTTGTCATTGCCTGATAGCTCGTAATGACATCGACAAAGAGTTCGTCAGAGAGGTTGGTAGAAATGATGAAAGACAAAGCGGCCAGCAGGGCCGGCCATCCGTTGTCTACCATCATGCGAACGATGTGGAGATGTCGTGTCGTAGGTTCTTCTGAAGGCAAAGCAACCAGATCAATAGCTGGTGGGGCACGGATGACAGGGTCCCCAGCTGCACGCGGGCGCTGCACCACAATGGAAGTATAAAGAGGGCCAGCGAAGGAAGCGAACCCTTCGCACAGGGAGACGATGCACTGCACCCCGAGGAGATAGACATAAGACTCTGGTATCGGGGGTGAGTCTGCCTTATCCAATTGATCTATGCTATAACAACGTTCATTTGCAGCCAGGAAGATGACACAAGGAGGGAGACGTACCACTGTAATTTCATTGCTGACGTTTGTACACTCAAACCAGCCCCAGCGCCGATCATCCCCACAACGCCAGAAACAGTCGCGCTTGCCGCGGTGGCAGCTGCGTTGGCTACCATGCCCGCTACCCCTCCAACGTCGAGGCCATAACTCGAACCACTTTCGGTATGCGAGGGTGCGCCAACCCCCATCATCTGGGAGCTCACGCCAAGCAGGGCAGGCTTCTCGGTGACCAGGCGTTTCAGCGAGCTGATCAACGAGGAAAAAACTTTGGAACCAGACTCTTCGGCATCATAACGGTCCCAAATATTGCGAATCAATTCCGCGTCACTGCAAAGACTGTAAAATCAATCTTACGGTTAGCGTGAATCTGTCTCAGACCCAGTGAACATACCCTCGCATTATCTCCATGGCGAGCACTCGCGTCCAAACAGGGCGAGAGCCAAAATGGTCGCTCGGAGCGGCGTCAGCATCTTCGGATATCATTTTGATCAGGAACATGAGGAACACTTCAGCCTCCGTCCTCAGCTCGAACGAGAATTGCTTCAAAAGCAAGAAAACAACGCGTGTGCATCGGAGCGTGAGTGGAAACACTGCTCTATCTGACAACGACTTGAGCAACATAGGACAAAGGTGATGTCTAAGGAGCATCAAAAGTTCTTCGTGCTACGATGTGGTCAAGATAAATGTCATACCGTAATTAGAAAAGCATATACCTTTCGGAAAAGTTCGTGATAGTTCGTCAGGACGCTTTCGATGAGTTCAAGTGCAAAAGTTTTGTGTAGATACTCGAGGTCGAGAAAGTAAGGTTTCTCCGAGTTGGCGAGTAAACACAGGTCTTCGAAGACGGAGTATGCGTCTCTCGCGAATGTTCCGAGACTGGCCTTAGTTCCATTAGGAAGAGTCACATGCGCTACCAGCTTTACATCCACAGAATCTTGCTTGCCCTCTTCGACCATCTTGTCCACGACGAACATAACTAGTTGGCGGAGTGTGGCGGCCGCAGTAGACGACACGACCGCAATCCGAGAGTCTTGCAACTTGAAGCACAAAAGTAGAGCCTGTACATCACGTTCAGCGGGTCGTGTTTTCCTTGGTATTGAACCATAAAACGTACCTCCGCCAGCAATTCTCCATGAACAGAAGGGAAGTTCGTTATGAGCGAGACTAGCGTTTGTAGAATACGGAGCTGGATATCAACGCCCTGGCTCATTGCATCGCTCATGGTGTTGATGATCATCGGGACCGCGGACTGGGGGACTGCTTTGAGCGCAATGAGTCGCTGCAGCGACCCAAGCGATATCGCGACGACTTTTGCATTTTTGGTAGCGCATCCCATAAAGACCGGCCGGAGGAGATCATCGGACTGTGCGCCATCTTTAACATATGAGTTGACAGACGCAAGAAAGAGAATGCGTGTCTATCACGAACCCACCAGATGCGAGTGAAGTCGTAGCTTGCTCTGGGGAAGACCTCAGGATCGCGAGCGATTTCTCCGCTGCCTATTACGTTCCAACATAAGCATGGTTGGTTGGAGTATTAAAGGGTTACCCAACCTCGCGTATTTCTGGGTGTTTCCTCCGCGACTCGCTGGCCAAAGACTGTGATGCGATGATATGTTAGCAATTTTCAATCCTGTGATCAATGGGTCGAAACACGACCTGCAACTCCGTCACGAGGAATGCTAGTGAGCTCATGGCTGTTTCAATCTGTCCCTCGACCCTTCCCTATCCTTTTCGAGTGCGTTATAAGGGAGAAAAACTAGGTTGCAGCTCCAAAAGAGTGGTCTTAAGGATAAGAGACTTGGAGCAGATGGGATTTGGATGACTTCAAGTTGCGCATCAAACTGCGTAGACCCTTGATGTTTACGTAAACCAAAAATGCACTGTTCATGGTGTTTTCTGGTACACTACTAATGTACCCAGGATGTCCTCGTCCTGGGTATAAAGAACAACAAGGAAATAATATAACAGAAGGTCCGCGAAATGCGTTTTGTAACGTGTACATTCAATAATTTCCAAGATCCGTTCTTTGCTCAATTTCTTTCAACCATAACAATTTATCTATTGCAACCCTTTTTGAAGCGTGTTGAACGTAGAATTCAGAGGCCGCGGGCTTCGAGACGGCTCCTGAATATCTTTTGGAAACTAGGAACATGATCAAGGTCCATGAGAGTGTAGTGTTGTCCTGGGACATCCGTGTACGTTGGCTGATCACGGCTAAACTCTGCCCACGGCTTTAGCTGCTTGTTCAGCCAATCTT
>JBBPLR010000466.1:0-18712 GCA_038089915.1 Sutorius australiensis
TGCAATGAGTGGCAAAATACTTGGTCTGCCTGGTTATCCATTGCCCAATTTTCATATAACTCCAAAATCTCTGCTTTTACCAAGAAGTCACCTTTCAAAGTCATGAAATCCTATGCACCACAAATGGGCATCAAACTTCGGATCTCTAAGGTGTCAGCTAACGATGACTTTGCACATGCCATGTGTGATACCCTAGAAGAAACTTGCACCAATCTTGAAAAAACAAGGGAACACATGCATACCCAAGCCAATAAACACTGCATACCAGCACCCATCTACAAGCCAGGTGACAAAGTATGGTTGGCTACAAAAAAACCTCCATTTGACATGCCAATCTAAGAAATTGACTGAAAAATGGCTAGGTCCATACCCAGTTGAAGAAATGGTCAGACCAAATGCTGTTAGACTACACCTTCCCTGATCCATCAAAATTCACAACCCAGTAAACATTTTACAGGTTAAACCTTACCATGAGCCACTAGCCAGCCAACCACTATCATGTCCTGGCCTAGTTCACATCACTGATGACTGCAATAAAATTTATGAAGTTGACTTCATTGTCAACTCACACCTCAAGTGCAGGAAGCTTGAATACCTAGTCCACTGGAAGGGCTATGACATTGAGGATCACACATGGGAATCCAAGGAAAACCTTTCCAACTGCATTGACACAATCCATGAGTTCCATGTCCTCAACCCTCATGCTGTGGGAAATCTCACAATGATCTTTGCACAAGATCTAAACCTATTTAACCCTTACCTCTGATCATCCGGAGTTCAATCATTAGAGGGGGGATAGTATTACAGGGGGGATAGTGTTACAGGGGTATACTTTTCGCCCCTATTACATAAGCATTTGCAATGCCCAATGACAATGCTCAAGTCACTATGTTCTTATTTGTATGGCTATTGACCTTTAAGCACCTGTCATCACCCCAAGTGCTTGATGCACTACAATTCTAAGTCCACATTCCCACACCCAGTGTTTGGTCATGTGTACATTTTTATAAAGTTCAAACCCAGATGAACAGGGTTTGCCTCATGGTTTGCTTCTCTTCTTCTCTTCCATTCCAGCCACAGCATGTTGCACACCATGGCTTCCATTTTCATTTCCCTTATCTATTTCATTTCTGCCTCACAGCCTTGTGGCTGTTCACCTATCTCCATGGACCCTCTACCCTAAGGCCACCCTGTGCCCAGGGTTATACCCCTAGCCTATTTAGTTAGTGTATTGTAGATTAGACACAAACATGTACATATATAGTTTGCCTATATAAACCCAAGGGACTCACTGGTCAACCCCAGTCAAGTCCTCTTGGAGAGTTCCCCTCTTCTAAGATATGACTCAGTCCCACTTCTTAGTCTCTGTTTCCTAGTGCAACCTAGTAGCCATTAGGGTTGTTTCACATTCCACACAGCCCCAGAGGCTATGTCTCATTAGTACTTATATAGTAGTAAATCTAGATTAAGGACAAACATGTACATACAACCCAGAGTCTATATAAACCCAAGAGACTTGCTGGTCAACCCCAGTCAAGTCCTCTTGGAGAGTTCCCCTCTTCTAAGATATGACTCAGTCCTGCCAATCTTAGTCACTGAGCCTAGTGCAACCTAGTAGCCTTAGGGTTGTTTCAGTTGACACCATCAGTGTCTTCCCCAAGAAGCTCACATCCAAGGAGAGAACTTGGTGTACCCAAGAAGGATGATGTTTCAAATGCCATGAGAAAGGTCATACATCATCCCAATATAAGAAGGTGTTCAAAAGAGGGACACCCAAAGAGCCAAAGAAGAACCCCCAGATCCAGACAACAAAGAAAGAACTGGAGATCCCCACCCTGATAGATTACAAAGAAGACAAAGAAGCAAATGTGGGGATGATTAGCTTCCCATTGGAAATTACAAGATGAACTGGATCACCCAAGTGGGAACCCACATTATCCCTTGTGCCCAAACAATAGGATCTACCACTGCCACTGAGCTTGCCATCCAAGCAGAGGCAAAGAAGCAGAAAACAGAACTTCCCCAAGAATACCAAGAATTCACCAAGGTATTCTCCAAAGAAGCCAATGATCATGTTCTCCCATCATGACCCTATGACCATGAGATCAACCTCAATGAGACCTTCACTCTGAAGATCATCAAAGTCTACCCCTTAAACCCCAATGAACAACAAGCCACAGAAGCATTCCTGAGGAAAACATCACCTCAGGAAAAATTTGGCCATCCAACTTCCCACAAGTGTCACCCTTCTTCTTTGTCAAGAAGAAGGATGGAAAACTCTGCCCCTCTCAGGACTACTGATACCTCAACCAACACACAGTCCAAGATGCATACCCACTACCTCATTTCAGATCTCATCAACAAACTCAGAGATGTCCAATGCTTCACCACATTTGATATTTGATGGGGTTACAATAATGTCCACATCAAAGATGGTTATCAATGGAAGGCCACCTTCATCACCCACAAAGGGTTATTTGAACCCACAGTAATGTTCTTCAGACTTACCAACTCTCCTGCCACCTTCCAATGATTCCTGAACAACTCCTTCCATGACATGATAGCCAAAGGATGGCTTGTCATCTATATGGATGACCTCTTAGTCTTCTCTCCTGACAATAAAACCCATGTTGAAAGGACAAAATGCATCCTTTAATGAATGGAAGAACTCAATCTCCACCTAAACTGGAGAAATGCTCCTTTGCCATCACTGAGACTGAATACCTCAGTATGATCATCAGACCTGGATCCATAGCTATGGACCCAATCAAGCTAGACAATATCAAGGACTGACCCATTCCCTCCAAAGTCAAAGAGATCCAATCCTTCTTGGGGTTTGTGAACTTGTACCAGAAATTCATCACCCACTTCTCTGAACTTGCATGCCCACTTCTGGATCTCATAAAAAAGGATCACCCTTGACAATGGACTCCTGCTTTCCAGAACAGTTTTGATCACCCTAACGAAGTGTTCATGATGCAACCAGTCCTTGTAATTTTCAATCATGCCAAACCCTTTGCTATTGCTACCAACACCTCTCTTCATGCCTCCAGAGGAGTTCTCCTCCAACCAGACACCAATGGCAATTGGAAACCATACATACCTCTCCCAAATGTTCTCTGATGCAGAATGGAATTACAACATCTATGATTGTGAGTTGCTTGTAATCATGCATGTGCTTGCAGCCTGGCATGATTACCTTCACACTGCTACTCATCAAGTTGAGATTTTCACCCAATTATAAAAACCTCTTATATTTCAAAGAACTCCCAAAACTAAACCAGCAACAGGCCCAATGGCTCCTTGACCTTGCTGACTTCAACCTACACCTCACCCACATCCCTGGTATCCAACTCTCTGTACCCAATGCACTCTTCCACCATTCAGACCATATCACCTCCACTGCTGAGGATAATCAAGATGTTACCATTCTTCCCAACTCTCTTTGTCCAACTCATTAATATGGGACTTGCCTCTCACATTGATAATGCATCACAGAAATGACATCACATTCCTCACTGCCATGAAATCCTTTACTGGCAAAACACCTGCACCACTATGCTCCCATCTCACTGACTGGAAATATGACAATGGTGTCCTCACCTATCATAGCTGCATTTACATCCCTCCAGATGATAGTCTTCACAGAACTATCCTTCAAAGGTGCCATGATCACCCCTCCATTGGCCACCCAGGATTCCTTAAAATCCCACCAACTTGTCTCCCAACAATTTTATTGGCCTGGGCTCACCTTCCATGTCCACCAATATGTCATGGGATGCACTACATGCCAACAGAACAAAGTTAACACACACCCCACCACCCCACCTCTTACCCCCATTCCATCCACTACATCCTGACCATTCCAACAGATCTCTTGCAATCTTATCACTGACCTCCCTTCCAGCTCCAGCTTTGACTCTCTCTTGGTAGTGGTCAACCATGGCCTTATGAAGGGGGTAGTTCTTTGCCCCACCCCAAAGGCCATCACAGCCAAGGGAGTAGCCAAACTTTTCTTCCACAACATCTTCCACAGATTTGGCCTATACTCAAACATCATCTCCAACAGAGGACCCCAATTCACCTCAGCCTTTGCATGAGAACTGGCCAAACTCTTGAAATATGATCTCTCCTCATCAACTGCATACCACCCACAGACTGACAGAGAAATGGAACAAGTTAATCAGGAAGTTGAAATGTACCTTAGAATCTTCTGCAGATCAAACCCACAATCATGGGCAGAAAACATCACCCATGCCAAATTTTCTCACAACCACCAACCTCATTCAGTTACTGGCAAATCCCCATTCTTCCTCCTCATGGGCTATGAACCCACTCTATCCAAAATGATCCCTTCATCAGAGATCTCCACTATCAAAGAACATCTCAAATGCCTGTTGGAAGTCTGAAAGGAAGCCCTTGCTGCCCACAACCTAGCTTGCCAATGGATGGCCATATGGAACCACAAACCCTTTAGCCCATTTTAAATCAGAACTAAAGTTTGGCTGGAAGCTCAAATTTAAAAAGGTCAAACATGCACCCCAAATTTTCAGCTAAATGTGAAGGATCCTTCACCATCACAAAGGTCCTGTCCTCCCTTGTCTATCAACTCCACCTCCCAAAAATATGGAAAATCCACAACATGTTCCATGCTTCTCTTCTCTCCCTTTATTCAGAAAATGAAATTCACAGAAAAAACTTCCCTGCTCTACCTCCTGATCTGATCCAGGAGAAAGAAGAATATGAAATCAAAATTATTTTGAAACACAAAAGGACTGCTGCCAGCTTTTCCTTCCTGATCCAATGGAAGGGATACTCTTCCAAAGATGACTCCTGGATCCCAAACAGAACTTGAAAAATGCCAAGTCCACTCTCCAGGCCTATAAAAACTGCTACCTCACAATGTTCTCCCTTAGCCAATCTTCCTCTTGAGCAATAACCAACAATGACTCTTCCCACTTGCATCATTGATGCTGAAGACTCTATCTCCACCATCTCCTCTACCCTAGACTCCACTCTTGTCAATTCCCCTTTTATTTTCACAGACAATATCCCTATTCTTGATGAAATTGATAATGCATCCACTACAGCTGAACCTGGATGGAACGTATGTCCCCTGACCCCCATCTCCATCACTTTCACCCTGAGTGACTCCATCCTACCTGTTCCTTGTTTTGTGGAGTTGATTGATCTCCCTCCATTTGCCCATAATGTCCACAATGACTTCCCTGGAGTTGACTACATCAACCTCTTGAACAATTACATCCATGACCTCTGCCTTGCCATGCCTATTGATGCCCACCTCAACATAGGCTCACCCTTTCTTGCCCTCTACTGGGCATTTCTACAAGTGGGATGCCTTACCAGGATTGTTCCCCTCCTTCTCAACTACCCTGATGCCAACATCAATTTCATTTGTACCCATTTATGGAACATTTCCACAGAGCTCCATGGAGCCCTTGACACCCTCACCTACCAAACAGAGTTTGGAGAATTCCTCCAACAGATTGACCACTATTGAAACAACCCAAACCCCAAGGCCAATGGGCCACTTGGTGGGATGCCTGAGCTTGCTAGGCAGGGGAAGTGACAAGTACACAACTCTGAGCTTGACTTGGGGGCTGCTTATGCCCTGAGTACTAGTGGGGACTGGGGAAGTATCCTCCTGCCAGCTTATGGTGAGGAAATCCGAAGTGAACTAGACTAGGGATACCAGCTAGAACCCTTGGGTATATATAGTGTCCACAATCTATGTGTACATATTGTGATCTAATCTATAGATCTATCTAAGTATGGTAAATGTCCTTGAGGTTACCATGAGTTGGTAGAGCCTCAGAATGGAAGCATAATGTATAGCCTTCAAGGCTATGTAGAATGGAAGTTTAATAAATAAGAATGGAAGAGAAGACATGCATGCAATGCATGTGTGCATAGAAGAAAGGAGGACAGCCCCTATCATATTAAATACTTGCTGCCTACATGAGGTGTGGCAGAATGGAAGATCCTACATGCCTTCAAGGCATGGTGAGTCAGTGGCCTCATGGTGAGCATGAGGGATTCCAGATCCCTAAGATGAGATGAGATCTGATCTGGATCAGTGATGCCATGTGCATCCTAAACTCTATAATAATGTCAACAATGGTAATCAACACCTTGTGACTGATAAGATAATCAGTCCTGCTGATAGGCTTGATCTTATCTTTGAGATAAGATAGTAGACTTAGTGACTGGAATGTGCTTGCACATCTAAGTGGCACTAGAGGTCTAGGGACTTGAGTTAAGGCTTCTAGCCTTAGTAGAGCATCTAGCCCTTGCTTAGGGGTGTCTAACCCAACTATAGGGGCTTCAGAATGGCGCTAAAATTGACCTGTAACAACTATATCCAGGATCTAGCCTGTGGACATGACTTACCCACACTGGTTATCCACCAATGAGGCTTTTCTTTGCTGTCCACATTGTCATCAACAATATCTCCAGAAGAAACTCAGGCCATTGACCAAGCCAAAGTGAAACAATCCAAAGTATAGACTAGGTTGCACTAGGGAACAGTGACTATGAGAGACTAAGACTGGGACTGAGTCATATCTTAAGAGGAGCCTTGGGGAACTCTCCAAGAGGACTTGACTGGGGATGTCCAGTGAGTCCCTTGAGTTTATATACAGTTCTACTGTATATACATGTTGTGGTTGTATCTAATGATCTACTACTATATATAGCTAAAGTGTTCTAGAATGTTCTAGGGTGAAGGAGAAATGTACAGCCATAGGGCTGTGGGTACATTGCCTTTGAGGCAATGCAGAATGGAAGTGAACAGCCATAAAGGCTGTGAGCAGAGATGAAGTGCACAGCATGGCACAGCCTTGCATAACACAGAAATGAGAAGATAACAACCATGAGGCAAACTCTGTTCATCTGGATCTGAACTCTATAATAATGTAAATAGAGTCAAACAATGGTTGTGGGAAAATAGACTTAGAATCATAGTGTGTCAAGCACTTAAGGGGATGATGGGCACTTAGAGGTCAATAGCCATATGAATGGGAATGTAGTGACTTGAGCATTGTCATTGGGCATTGCAAACACTTATGTAATAGGAGTGAAAAGTATGCCCCTGTAACACTATCCCCCCTCTAATGATCATACTCCAGGCAATCAGAGGTAAGGGTTGAATAAGTTAAAGTCTTGTGCAAAGACCATGATGAGGTTGCTCACAGCATGGGGGTTGAGGACATGGAACTTGTGAATTAACTATGTAGTTGACTTTGTCAATTTCTTCTTGGTTGTCAGTAACCTGTACTGGGCCAGAGTGAGAAAGAGGTTGACCAGCTAGTGGTTTGTGATAAGATTTAACCCATGAGATGTTAACCAGGTTGTGGATCTTGATGGACCAAGGTATGCATAGCCTGACTGCATTGGGTCCAATCATTTCTTTGACCAGGTATGGGCCAAGCCATCATTCAGTCAACTTCTTGGATTGGCAGGTCAGGCAGAGGTTTTCCATAGCCAACCAGACTTTGTCACCTGGCTTGTAGGTAGGGGGCCAGAGTGCTGTGTTTATTGGTTTGGGTTTACATGCCTTCCCATGCCTTTTTGAGGTTAGCATAGGTTTCCTCTAGGGTATCCCACATGGTGTGTGAGAAGTCATCAGCAGCCAGTGCCTTTGAAACCTTAGGTTCAATGCCCATTTGTGGAGCATATGATTTCATGACTTCAAATGGTGACTTCTTTGTAGAAGCAGAGATTTTGGAGTTATATGAAGATTGTGCAATGGGGAGCCAGGTGGGCCAAGTGTTTTGCTGCTCATTGCAAGATACTGCTGAAGGTCTCAGTTCATACATTCACTTTTCCTGTCTGTTTGCAGGTGATAAGCTGTGGACATCTTACTAGAAATGCTGAGGTGAGAGCAGACTTCTTGGAAGACTGCAGAAGAAAATTGGGGTCTGTTGTAGAGAGCCATTGCTCTCTATGTTCATAAACCCCTATTTTCTAGTGTTCTAGGTATTCTGAAAATGTCCTGTGTCCAGTTCCTTCTGTTCCAAAGTGATCCTATACTTTTCTGGACTTCAAAACACTTCATCCAAGCTGGAAATCACCTTATCTGCTCCAGAAATCACTTATCCACTCCAGAAAACCTTCATTTTGATCTGGAAAATCTCTATTTTGTTTCGGATTTACCTTATCTTGTTTGTGCATATGCATTTATACTTACCATTGATGTCTGGAACACTTTCTGATGTGTTTAGGCACATACCACATGTACCTGTCACTTCCTTGGTTACAGTCTTGGGTATACTTGGACTATAAATTCTGTACTGGTACTTCCAGAACAAACAAATCGAATCATTTGTGTGCTCATCCCTACCATCTCTGAGTCCCTTCACATCAGCAGAGTCATCCTCTGGACCTCATTCTCATCTGGAATATAATTCCCTCCTCCTAGTCTGGAATTTTGGTTTTCAGCTATCCTCTTCTTCCTAGTCCTCTGGACCTCTTTCCAGCGCTGCAGGCAGTCTTAGCAAACCCCTTTCATCACCCAACCTAACTTCCAGGACCCCAGGGACAAACATACTCACCCTACCTTGCACCCACCTGATTTTTATCATCCACACCGTGATCAGATACTATCAATTGGGGAAGTCCATGATGTTTCCATATGTTATGGAGGAAGAGTTTAGCCATGTCTAGCACAGTGATGTTCTTCATGCATGGAATGAAACATGCTTCCTTTGAGAAGCAGTTGATGACTACCATGATAGAATTGTATCCAGATGATTCAGGTAGGTCTATGGTGAGGTTGCAGGTGATGTCTTGCCATGGTCCCTCAGGGATGGGAAGGGATTGGAGTTCTCCATAAGGAGAGCAATTAGATTCCTTCATGCATGCACATTTGTCACATTGAGTGATGTAGTCTTTGATGTATTTGGCAAGGTGAGGCCAAATGTAGAAGCATTTGACAAGTTCTAGGGTTTTGTCATACCCTGGATGGCCAGCTGGAGGTGAATCATGGGTGGTTTGCAAAATTGCCAAATGGAGTTGTTCATCATTTGGGACAAAGATGTGGTTGTGGATGTAAATGATGCCATTATCAATATGGCTTGATTCATGTTGTTTGCATACATTGCAAACTGTGGATTCCTTCATAGGCTCAATCTTAGCATGAATGAGATCTAAGATGTTATCCCCATCATCCTGGATCTGGACATGTTCACATGAGAGGATGGCCTGGATTTGTCCAGGATCTATAAGAGTGATGCCCTTATTGTCATCTCTGACTCCTTGGGTGTGGTCAGGGTGATAGCTTAATGTGTCAGCCTTCATGTTGGTAGCTCCAGGCTTGTGGCAGAAAAGCTAGCTGAAGTGCATAAGGTATTGCACCCAATGTGCCTGTTGTCAATTAAGGTTCTGTGCCTGCATGAACCAGGTGAGGTTGGCATGGTCATTTCAAGCCTTGAATTGGTATTGTGCATCTTCTAGATAGTGGTGCCATATTTTCAATGTGCAGATTATGCTCAGCATTTCCTTGTCACAGACTGGGTAATTCTGCTCTGTGGGGGTCATGGAGTGAGATGCAAAGGTGACTGGATACCATTTGTCATCTTTCTGGTTGAAGAGCACTGCTCCCATGGCATAGTCCAAGGCATCCATTTCTAACTGGAATTTGCAGTCATTGTCTGGGTATGCAAGACTCAGTGCCATGGTGAAAGTGTGTTTGAGCATATCAAATGCTTGCTGTTGGGGTTCTTCCCAACAGAACTTGGCATCTCCTGTTAGGAGGTCATTCAAGGGTCTTGCCATTTGGGAGTGATCTTTGATGAATCTTCAGTAGAAGTTGGCTAAGCCCAGGAATGAGTGAACATGCTTGATTGTGGAGGGGTTAGACTAATCAAGGATAGCTTTGACTTTGTCAGTGTCCATCTTGATGCCATCTTGTCCCATGGTCATTCTGAGGAATTCTACTTCCTTCACAGAGAAGAAGCATTTCTCCAGTTCAACAAATAGATTATTTTCTTCTAGGTAACACAAGACCTCCAGCCCAATCTTGTCATGTTCTGCTTGGTCATCTGTTTTTGTAAAGATCATGATGTCATTGATGTAAACAACAACAATGTCTTCCATGTCAGTGAAGATGTCATTCACCATTGTTTGGAACATGGCTGGTGAGTTGCAAAGGCCAAAGTACATAATGATTGGTTTGTAGGCACCTAGGTGACATACAAAGGCAGCCTTCCATTCATCTCCTTCTCTGATGCAGATGTTATTGCAGCCCCATCTGAGGTCCACCTTGGTAAATAGTTTAGCTCCCTTTAGTCAGTCTACAAGCTGGAAGATCAATGGCAGTGGGTAGTTGTTCTTCACCATGTGCTCATTGAGATAACAATAGTCTTGGATCATTAATTTCTTTCTGTCCTTTTTTGGGACAAAGAATACTGGAGAGATCTGTTTTGATTTGGAGGGTCGGATATACCCTTTTCATAATTGGTCATCAATGAAGGCAGAGACTTCCTCCTGCTCTGTTGGTGATAAGGGGATTAGCCTTCCCTTCTTAGATTTGATTGTGTCCTTGAGGTCAATGGCATGATCCCATGGTTTCCTAAGGGGGATCCATTCCAATTCCTTCTTATGGAACACATCAATGAATTCATGATACTGTTCTGGGACTAGCCCTTTGGCAGTCTCCTTGGGTTCATCCACCTTTGACTTCTTTTCCTCTAGGGCATAGATGGTTTCATACATCTGGTACTGAATATCTTGTTCTTACTTTTCAAGGATGCAGAGGAAGAGGGCTTTGTCTTACAAAGCATGGCAATGGCATGGGCAACAGGTTAGTCTGACCATGCCTGTAGACCAGTCTATATCAGGGTTGTGGTGCTTCAACCATGAGTAGCCTAGGATGAAACCATTTCTGCCAAGGTCCATGGCTTCTGTGGTGAGGCATTTCCAATGTCCCTTGAATTCTATAATAATATCAGCAGTGTGCATAATAGAGCCAGCCAAATTCTTGGTTCCATCCACATTGTAGACTGGAATAGGTTGTGGGAGTGGTTTCAACAGAATCCTGTTCCATTTAGCTGATGTGATATCAATAAATACAGCATTGGCTCTGCCATCAAGGAGTGCTTCTGCCATATGCCATGTCTTGTTGTCCTTATGTGGTGAGATCTTTATCTTCATATTGATCTTGCATGTGGGCCACATGTTATGGATGAAGATGTCGTGTTCTGGGATTTGTGTTTTTGACATAAAGAAGGAATGAAGCCCAGGTGTAATGTCCCTGGCAAGCTTCTGCTCTGCAGAAGATCCCTCTGACAGTGAAGAAGAATCTGAGAAGTTAGAGGAGGAATCTGAATCTACAATTGATTCCATATCTACAGAGTCCATTTCAAAGGCATCTGTGGAAAGAATACTGTACCTATTTGGGGGCTTGGCCATTGGAGACCCAGAACACCATGGGCCTAGGCTTTTCCTGATTTCAAATATTTAGTGGCTTCCACCTTAGACATCTTGGTGATCTTGGCTCACCAGTCTAAACTGTCTTCCTTTCCTGAGGAAGCATCCTTGGACTTCTTGAGTAGTTTTCTGACTTTTCAGTCAATTGCAACTTGGGTTTCCAGGGAGATCATATCTTCTTCTTCTGAGCTGGTGTTTGCCACCCAGGCAGTTCCCTGGGATGCCTTCCCCTTGTTCCTTTTGCAGGATGGCTTGTGGTTGCTGCCTAGCCATTTGCGGTCCAGGCACACTATTTTTGGCATCTTACAATCCTTGATGCCATGGCTGGTCTTTTTGCAGTTGAAGCATTTGAGGGTGCTTCCTCCCTTCTTGGTGTTGACTGCATCAATGTCCATAGTGTTGGGGTCTCTTGATGATTTCCAATTGTTGTTTGTCTGGTCTTTCCAGACACAGGTCTTTCCACTCAAGAAGTCAATGAGTTCTAGATTGTTCCCAACTTCACAGGCTTTGGTGAGGAATTCATTGAGATCATTGAAAATCTTGTTAAGCCTTCCCATGTCTTCAATAATCTCCTTCCTAAGACCTCTGGTCCTAAGAATATGGATGGTGTATTTGGGGTCTACCCCCAATTGTTTGTACTTTGGTTGCCATTTGACAAGGAAATTGTCTATCCTCATCCAGCTTTGCTTGAGATTTTCCAGCTTCTTCATGTTTCAGATCTGCTGGTTGGAGGTGTGGAAGAGGGACTGTAGCTTGGTTTTGAGGGTTGGCCACAAGTACCCCTTCTGAGGGTCATAGAGCCATCCAAGCTGCACCTGTGTGAAGTTTCCTGCCTTCTCTCCTTTGAGATGGGAGAGGACAGCAGCAACTGCTCTAGGCGATCCTGGGGGTATGATGGTGGAGTTGACATTCAGCCAGCCCTGCATTTGGGCCCACCATTCTTCAAACTTCATGTATGACCCATTGTAGTGTCCTGGGTCAGCAAAGACTTCCACCTTGGAAGAGGATGGACCACTGGATGAGGTGACAGTGCTGGTGATGGAAGTGCTAGCTCCTCCAGTTCCAGTCAGTGGTGCATTCTCAAGCTGAGCCACTCATGCAGCTAACTTCCTCATATCATCTTTTGCCTCCATGAGGTGGTCAGTGGCTTTGATGGCCTTGCTTGTGGCTTCCACCATATCTATAATGGCTTGTTTAGTCTGGGCCTCTAACCAGGCTGCATAGTCAATGGTTTGGCTAAGGGTGTCCTTTATTGCTTTACATCTTTCTTCCCAGTCAAGGGAGTTGTTGTCAAAGATCTCTGTCCAGTGCTCAGGTGTTGCCCAGTTGTTGCCACCCATCTACAGATATCAGAGGGGTCACAAAAGATCTTACAATTCCATACCTTGTGATCAGAACAGGGAATATTGCAAGCTGAAGGTTCATGGATTAACAGGCTGTAGGGGAGCCAAAAAAAAGCTTACAGCATGATGACCTCACAGGTATGGATGGGGGATAACCAGCAGTTACAAGCACAAATAGGGAGGGAGACACATTGAAACAGAAGGGATTGTAGTCCAAGCACGATACTTAAGATGGAATGATTTGAAAAATAACTCCTGCATTGAAGATTCATCAGGCTTCAGAAAACTTCTTTGTTAAAAAAACCATGAGGCACATAAATTACCTGGAACAATAATCCAAATGGTGCAAGACAGCATCCTTGTAGCTAACATCTGGTGACTCCTGATAAAGTAAGCTGCCACTTTTGAATAACACAGCCAAGTTCCCTTCCATGCTGGCCATGAGGACATCCTTGAGCAGGATGATCACCATAGCAACATTAGCTGATATTTTCCATGTGATAGTCAGTAGTGTACCAACACTGTGGTGTTGCAATATGTCACTTTCCAGTTTCCTCACCAAGTTCTGAGTATCCCCAATGCCAAGGACAAGCTGTTCAAGAGTATAGTTGAGGGTTTCACCACAGTCCTGAGTCGAGACCTGAGTTGAGAGTGTGTCATTCAAAAAATCTTTCAATGACCCCTGGACATGGGAAAGAAGTTTGCCTTCCACAGCTCGCAGCTCATCCTCTCTGGGGGCTATTTGTCAGAATCATATTTTCTGGACACAAATCAAAACAAAGGCTTACTGTGGCAACAGCTGTTTTCCACTGCTTGCATGTTGGTGGCACTTGTGATTAGTTGAACCAACAGCACTAGGAGAATTTAGTTTACCCATAAAATGTTCTACCATTTGCTTACAATGACATGTTGGGGGAGGCTGCACACCTTGCCTGGTATTTGATCTTCATCTTCTTCGAGATAGCTGCTCAGTTGCTATGTTTCCAGTGAATATCACAGATATTCTATCAGTAAGAATCACTCACTGTTGATAGTACTGTTGATGTGCCTTCTGCTGAGCCATAACATGATCCTCTGCAGTATGATGGATTGTTGGGCACCCCACGGGGACTGGCAGAGCTGCAGGTACTGAATTAGGCAAGCATTAAAATCATCTGATCAAACTCGAACAGGGAGCCAGGCTTTGTTATAGGATTTTTATAGGATAACAAAGACTTAGTGATGCCACAAGGCATGGATATCACCTTGATAATGATAACTTGAACAGTGTCCAGCTACACCTTGCACTCTTTCTTGTTTCCACACATGAGAGCAGTGAGTAACATCAGTAGTATGTATTTTTGGTTGAGTTGTCAGCGGCCTGTCACTGCCCCTATAGACATGTAGATACATTACAACACTTCTATCCAACTATCTACTAATCCTGTAGGTCACACACAGGATCTTACTAGGATAACCTTGCTTCATTCAAAATGAATAACACTGAATGAGGTATGTGGCAAACAAAGAGCTGTCACAGTTGCTACAGAGTACTATACATTATTGCCACATCGAGCCTATAGACATGTAGATACATTACAATGTTTCTATCCAACTATCTGCTAATCCTGTAGGTCACACATGGGATCTTATTAGGACCACCTTGCTTCATTCAAAACGAATAACACTGAATGAGGTATGCAGCAAACAAAGAGCTGTCATGGTTGCTACAGAGTACTACTATACATCATTGCCATGTCGAGTGACTACAACAAAATCTCAACATCTCCACACTCCAGGCATTGTTCAAAGATGTTTACACCTTCCTTCACCAATGATACCCTGCACTGAATGGAGCTGCTTACTTTCAAGGTAAGTGAACCAGCAGTTTGCCTGTGTAAAGATGTATCAGAACTTTACAGGACACTGAACACAAGGGATATTCACTTACCAACCAGAGAAAACACCCACATGTAGACCCTTGGTGATGCAATAGAATGGCCCATGAGAATTGGGTGTGGGTACACAATACTGGTATCCTCAATACACCCTATGCCAGGTCTGAGAGGCATTGGAAGCATCCAGGGGAGGAACAAGGACAGAGGGGAGAACTGGCCCACTGGGTACAGTGAAGCCAACGGTGGGAGGGCTGATTGTGGGGGCAGGCTTGGTGGGTGGTACAGCAAAGCCAATGGTGGGAGGGCTGATCAGGGGGGCAGGCTTGGTGGGTGTGATGGTAGGTGTGGCAGCACCAACAGATGGCATGACATTGTGTTCCTTAAGCTCGGACTCTAGAGCCTCATTTACTGTGTTGCTAAATGCAGTTACAATGGAGGATGAAGTCATGAAGACCTTGGTCTGGTTAACTGGAGCCTCAGAGGGTGGTACAGACTGATCCACAAGGTATTCAGAAATAGAATGAGCAACAGTGGTGATGCTGGATCTGGATAAATGAACATCTGTGAACTGAGCAACCAGTGCAGCTACAAGAGAGTGCTGCATTAGCCCATATTTAATGGATACATGAGTGGTGTCTGTCAACTTACCAATGTCATTAAGTTCTTTCTTGGTCAGATCACACACACCAGCAAGGCATGCGCTTGTGTTGGAAGAGTCAGATGTATTTTGGACCATGCTGAGCCAGGTGCTGTTAGGCATGCACTCCAGTCTCCTCACCACTTAGCCTTTAAGCAACTCTAGGAACATGGTGCTGGGCCACTTAATGGGAAGGTGTTGTATTCATGAAGGTATGTACTTCTTCAGTTGATCCATGGCCTTTGCTATCTCCACTTATGACGTGATGCCTAGTATGAATACACGGATGTCTGTGTGCAAAGCTAATCTGAGCCCAAGAAATGCACCAATGCAAGTCTCTGAACCACCATCATTATGCTAGCCCTGCTGCAGTCAGTGTTCCGAGCTTGTGGTTGCCGAATCCAGGTGGTACTGGTAATGTATCATGTGTTCTCATTCAGGGTAAAGTAACTGACATCCTGTGTGCACATTCTACAATAGTCATTTATGTCACTGGTGGTCCTCCCACTCCATCTCTGTCTGGATTTCCATCCCAGGACCCACTCTCGCCCACCCCCTCTTGCAAGTGCAAAAGGGGAGCACATTCCTTGTCATGCTCACCTTGCATGTCACACTTGAAAAAGGCTGAGGACTGTGATGCTGTGCAGCTGCTCAGTGATGCCTTCAAGCTTCTTTCTGATGGCATTGCATCCCTCCCAAGCTTGGAATACAAGGGCAAACTATCCAGCATAATGCAATGCTTCTCAGCATTGCTAAATGAGGTAAGGTGTTGGACATATTACTATCAATAGTCAATTAATCACTTGGTAGGTTGATGTATCTGCCAAGGGAGACCTGAGTTGCACTCCCACTCCTAAGGTAAGTAGTGCATCTGTCTTGTGGTATGAAGCCCCTGAACTATTCATAAGCTTGACTCTCCTATCATTGAAGATGGGGGTGCTTTCCAGGCATGATGGATAATTGTCCAATGTATGTCTGGTTCCATTTTTGTTCATCATCACATTCATCTAACTAGTTAATTTCCAGAGTCACTTGGGGTGGGATGAGAATCATTTAGTGGTAGCAGGTACATATAGCTCTTGTGTACTACCATTAAACACCCAACTCGATCCCATTCACCCCACGCTATGGCTGGATCCAAGCATTCTGTGAAATCCAAACCTTTGAGGGTGCATGTCTTCAGTGACAGCACTCATGCTGATGCTATTTCTCACACTTGCCAGCCAGCTTCGACATCCACTGCGCATGACAGCTATCACATTCAAGACAGCTGTATCTCGGTCTCATGGGATTTTATTCAGCGAAGTTCTGGACTTCTACCAGAGGTGCCCATTTCAGGCATAGAGCTCCCTTTTGAGATGGATGATGACTTGGGGTTACTACATAGTTCAGAGCTGGCCAACCCCAATTCTGCTACTAGCAGGGCTTCTTCTTTCTCCACACAATGCAAGATGTATTCCTGCATAAGTCATCTATTTTTTTTTTGCCATATCCAAGACCATATTGATCACATAAATAATCAGGACTGACCTCTTTTGGCATGGCTTCCCCAGCATTCTATGTTCCTAGATGAACTTCTGCGTCATGAGGGCCAGCATGACTTTCTTGACAGCATCTGTACATGCTGCCATAAGCATGCAGGTGTATTCTGTTGTGAAGATTGCTTTGTGGTGAATCTGCACTGCCTGCAATGTGTCCTCCATCTACATGCAGCATTACCATTGCACCACATCAAGGCACATATCTCTTCTCATTTTGGTATTATTGGTCTGACAAATTCCTGACAGAAGTGGAATGGCACCTTCTCCACCTGCATCTCACTCAAATCACTCGGCTTTCATATCCAGTTGGGACATCCAACAATGCAGTTGTGCATTAAGCCATTGCCTGTCTCAGCTGATGACAATTTTCTCATCATCGATAGTAATGGGATTCACAAAGTTGGACTGGACTTTTGTGGGTGTGAAACTGCACAGTTGCACACAAAGCAGCTTCTGTGATCTTGACTCTTCCCAGCTACTGTTTGTGAGCCTCAAACTGCAGCCATGTTCTGCATTCTCCACCAATTTCAATTACTTTCCTTTGAGTCCAAAACATCCATGTTTGAATTTTATTCCACCCTCATACAACTCATGGATAATGTGGCTCTTCAGAAACCTCAGGTATGTTAAATTTATGGGGTTGAAGTCAATACTCAGATGGTAGCTGTAGAGACACTATGAAGAATTTGCACAGATGGTTCATCAATGGTGACACCTCAAATTACTCAAGTGCAGTGGGTAAGGACATGATCCCGCAGGGCCAGATGGAACAGCCCCTGGAGAATGTGCTGTTCTTTGTCTGGCATGTCTGCAACCCGGAAAGAACCTCCTTCCTGACTTCCTTAAGGCTCCATCATCTGAAAGGTACATGAAGATGGTGTAATCAAGGAGTCAAGCATGTTGATCACCTGTTTCCAGTTGGATATATACTCTTTTTGTTGCCATCAATGCAAATTTTCGCTTGAAACACAGGAACGTCTCTAATGATGCAAATGACCCGGGCCTGAATCATGGCTGTGCATACTTCATGGAGGAGAATGCTTACAAGATGCATCTCTTGCTTCATGCAGGGGATGTTCAGGAGGTCTTTCTCTTTTTGTTCTTACACCATTGCCATACTGATCAATGAATCCAGAAGAGCACTTGCTCTGGACATAGTGCTGTGAATCTGGCCAATACAAAGAAATCATGTGGCCTTGCCACAACTGGGGTGGGCATGGTGGACTGTGCACACCACAATATGGAACTCCCCACTGGCATCAGAGATTTGCAGAAGGGGGAAAGGTATGTTCTTTATATTTCTTAAACCCATGGGACTTCTAATTCTCACATTAAAACAGATATGTCAATATGGATTATATGTTCTTCTCCACCATTAAGCACTTTCTGATAATGTGATTGCTTGTATCATATGACATCACATGCCAGTGGAACAAAAAGCTATGGCAGAGGATGGAAAAGCTACCTACGCCTCTCCAGTTGGATTGTGAACATAGCATGGTGGAGTTCTGTGTGCCAAAATTCCATCTGCCTGCCCATAAAGAGGCATGCCAGGTCGAATTCTCATTTAACTATATGCCCTGGGTGGGAAGGACAGATGGCAAAGCACCAGAAAGGGGGTGGGCAAACATCAATCCTGTGGCATCAAACACAAAGGAAATGAGTCTGGGCTGTCATCAAGACACCTTGGATAGGGCTGCCAAAGTTCAGTTCAGTTCAGTTCAGTACCCTTCTGGGCTGAACCTGAACCTTAGATTTAACTTTCAAATATACATAACCATCATTCTTCCTCTACAGTCCAAGATTTCACTTCCCACTGTAAAGCCTCAGTTTCAGCTATTAAATCTCCACTTGTATAGCTACTCT
>JBBPLR010000467.1:0-18667 GCA_038089915.1 Sutorius australiensis
TCAATAAATCTGTTCTTGCATGCACCCTAACGGCGTTCCAGCCCTCTTGTAATGGCCAAGCGTCGACTGTTTTAAGGATCATCAGAACGGCGGTATTTCGCCACACACACACACCTCTCCTCCCCCTCGTGCCCTCCGTCTCTACCGCTGAGACGAGATGATCATGTCTGTTGGCTCTGTGGTGAGCAGACAGGCCCAGCCCTCGTCCTCCCAGGTATGGTATGACGACATTCCTGGGTCCATCTGTGGGCCCGAAGACGGCCCCTGGCCGCGGTCGTTCACGCGTCTCGGAGCATCCGAGGCATGGGCGACGCTCGCACAGGCATCCGATCCACAGAGCATGTCCTACGGTGTTCATGGGCGATGGCGCGCAGACGCGGTCAACTTTCAGCCGTTCGCTGGGACGACGAGTCAAGATCGGTACAGGATGCAGCAGCTGACGGTCGGTGGGCGGACATGGACATTCACGGCTGTGTTTGATGGCAAGTCGGCGATATCATTAATGACCGCCCCTTTTTCTTTCCTTTTCTTTTCTTTTTTCCCCCTTGTTTATGGGCGGGCGGGGACCTGACAGTTGTTGTCACTAGGACATCTCGGTGACGCGACTGTCGAGCATGCGGCGTTTCATATGCCTATTATCGTGCAGGAATTTCTCGAGGCGACGACGCTGAAGCATCGTGGGCGCGCCATTCCACCGCCGCTGATTGCGGACATGTTCAGCAGCGCGATTCGAGCGTTTGACGACGCCATCGCTAAAGACGTCCTGGAATTGTTTCCAAGTGGTTTGCGGTCGGTCAGAGATATGCCGGACGAAAAGATTTATGCTGTCCTCAACGATCATGAGATGGGCGGGCAAAACTTCAAGAAGGCACGATTGTGCATGTACGGCACAACCGCGCTTGTTGCGCTAGTCGACCCTGAGCATGAAAATCTGTGGCTGGCTAATCTCGGCGACTGTCAAGGAGGTAGGCGAACGTTTTCTTATCGACATTTCTCGTTGGCTAATGGCGTTTGTGATCAGTCATGATTTCAGAGACCGAGCGCCGGACGTGGACATTCGATGTGTTGACGACAAGTCACAATGGGGCGAATAAAGGCGAGGTTGAGCGCGTGAAGAACGAGCATCCGGGAGAGCCCGAATGCGTTGTCGATGGACGTGTTCTCGGTGCCATTGCTCCTTTTCGGTGTGAGTTGGGCTCTCGGAGCTTTTCCCGGCTTGCCGTTATATATACGTCTCTGATCGGGCTTCTCGGTCACTTTAGGCATTGGTGATACGCCGTTCAAGCAACCACCCGAGTTCACGAGACGCATCTTGTACAATATTTTCCCTGGTGATCACGATACCTCACCCTGGGAGGAGTTTCTCGTTAGGAACTGGACGCCGCCTTATATATCCGCCATGCCCGAGGTGACGCATTATCCGCTCGATGCGTCACAAATGGGTCTCAGGAAATTCCTCGTGTTGTCCTCGGATGGGTTTACGGACATCTGCGGAAAAGATCAACGGAGCGTGATCGAGCGATGGTTGGAATGCGTGGAGTCGAGGGAAGAGTGTTGTGGGATGGACAATATGGCTCTACGGTTACTTTGGCAGGGACTTGGAGGGGATCCGGTGGGGGTGTCCAAAGTGTTGACGCTGGACTTGGACGTACCTTGGCTAGATGATGTTTCGATCGTCGTCCAATCTCTGTAGCAATCGATGATGAATACCTTACTGTACTATGTTACCAAATAAGGAATTTCCATTAGTCAGGTGCATCCATGGCAAAAGGCATCGCAACATGGAAATAACATGAGACCGATGCTCACACAAATCGATGACACGGATTGCATGAACGCCACGAACATCCAGACCTCTCTGAAGCACGCTCGCGAACGTTCCAACAGCCTTGATACAGACAACCGTGTCGACGGGTCGAGTGCAACAGGCACAAAGAGAAGCGCGCAGTATGTTTCCGAAGAAGATGGAACGATATACGGTGCATCTCGATTCGGTCATTTCGGAGAGTATATGCAGCGGAAACGGGCCAAGCTGCAGATTCAGAACGCAAGCATGACGGACGCGGAGGCGAGCGGGGAGGGGAAGGGTGACATTTTCAAGGGAATCTCCATATACGTGCGTCTCTGAATCGTATTCTATCCTTGGGATCGCGTCACAAATAATCGAATCAAGGTGAACGGCTGGACAAACCCGTCGGTGCAGGATATCCGCAGACTTCTTCTCGAGCATGGTGGCGTCTTCCAACCATACCTCGACAAGAAATCGATCGTGTACGTTTCGACACAACGTGTTGGCAACCTCGTTCGTGTGACCCTTGTATCGCAGGACCCACGTCGTGACATGTTCACTTACTGCTGCCAAGATCAAAGAGTTTAAGCACATGAAGGTAGTCAGGCCCGAGTGGCTGTTGGACAGCGTGGCTGCCGGATCTCTCCTCCCATGGACGAATTACATCTTTCGTCCGGGTGACAGGTCGGACGAATCCCAGGGCTCGAAAATCGGCCAGACGACGTTAAAGTTACAAGCTGCTCATCCGACATCGCGGACATCTACGCCGAAAGATGGACAAGCCAGTGTTGGTGGTGATGTCAGGGTGGGCCCAGAGGACTCCGACTCTGGATGGGCTCCACGGCCCCTCTACGTGACAGACCCCGGCACAGAAGAAGATGCCACGCGGGTTCCCGAGTACGCTGCGCACCGCGCGAACGAGATCGCCGAGCGTGTGATGGCTGATCCGCAGTGGAGGGCTGCGCACACATCTATCGCGCCCGACTTTATCGAAGGCTTCTACAAGAATTCGCGGCTCCACCACCTGTCTACATGGAAGGAAGAGCTTAAGAGTCTCGTAGCAGAGGCCCAAGGACGCGCGGAGAATGTCGCGCTTGATGCACCCCCTGATGACGGTGGCGGGGCTGTCGCTTCTGGTGTACACACGAGCTCTACGGACGAATTTAGCATGCGAGGTGCAGAACTTGTGCTCAGGTCTCCTTCCAGAGTCAAGGGAAAGCAGAAAGACATTGAAAGGGTTATCATGCACTGCGATTTCGACTGTTTCTTCGTCTCTGCCGGCCTTGTTAGCCGGCCTCAACTTCGGGGAAAACCCGTGGTTGTCTGCCACTCACAGGGCGGTCAGGGCGGAGCGTCTAGCACGAGCGAGATTGCTAGCTCGAGCTACGAGGCGAGATCATTCGGTATCAAAAATGGGATGAGGTAGGTTGTCCTTGTTGAAGTGTACCCTCGGGTCCTTGTCTGATACTCCATAGTCTGCGACAAGCTCGTCAGCTGTGTCCCGAAGTAGTTACTATCCCGTACGAATTCGAACGGTGTGTCCATCGATCCTGTCTGTGTGGACGTCTATTCAGATCGGGGCTCCTAGATACAAGTTATTCTCGCTTCAATTTTATACCATCTTGATGCTGCAAGCGGACGATCTTCAAGCTGTGTCTGTTGACGAGGCGCTCATAGATGTCTCCTCTGCAGTCGCTCGTCTCAAGTCCGTTTCCCCGTTCTCTGCAGATGATTTTGCGGTCACCCTCGCACAAAGCATCAGAGACCAAGTGAAACAAGCCACCGGCTGCGAAGGTATGAACGTCATTCCTTCCACCTACGTTCACTAATCCTCTCTTTAGTCAGCATCGGCATCGCGGAGAACATCCAGCTCGCCCGTCTTGCCACCCGTCGAGCAAAACCCGCGGGATTATACCACCTCAAGAGCGAAGATGTCCAGAGAATCCTCGAACCCCTTGATATTGACGACTTGCATGGGTTTGGTCACTCCACGCGGCAAAAGGCAAAGGAGAAACTCGGTGCGACGACCTTGGGCGAGTTGATGATGCAGAGCAAGGCTCAGCTGTGCGAGGCGCTAGGAAAGAGTACGGGGGAGACGCTTTACAAGGCGATCCGCGGCATCGACGATCGGAAGCTCGAGTCGGACAAGCCGCGCAAGTCGGTCTCTTGTGATATCAACGTGCGTTTCTCTTTTTGTTCTGGGCGCTTTAGCTGAGGTATTGTAGTATGGTATCCGATTTGAGAACAACGAGCAAGCGAAAGAGTTTGTGTATCGTATGGCGGAAGAAGTGGCCAGGCGTCTGGATGACATTTCCATGCGTGGTCGCTTGCTATCGCTTAAAGTCCTAGTGCGTGACCCGAGTGCTCCAAAAGAGGCACCAAAGGTATGCGAAACCCTTGGCCTGATGAGGGAGAGTTCACGTTTTTCTAGTTTATGGGTCATGGGCTCTGCGAGTCTTTCAACAAGCAGACGGTGCTTGCGAACGCGCAAGGGCAGGCGACGAGCGACAGCAAGGATATTGGCGATCATGCGTGGCGACTACTCAAATCCTGGAGTTTCGACCCGAGAGAACTTCGTGGGATAGGTGTCCACATCCAAAAGCTGGAAGGTACCCGGAGCGGCGACATCGGGCAGGCAAAGTTGCCCTTCCATGCCGTTAGAGAACCGGTGTTGAAAGAGTCGCCATCACAGAAATCCGCGTCCGATGATACGCCCGAGCTGGTTGTTCAGCCGCCATCTTCGCAAGGTGAAGCCCTGGCTGCCGATGCACCCGAACAGGACTTGGATCAGATCGCCTTGCCATCCCTTTCACAAATCGACATGGAGGTTTTAGAAGCGCTACCGGAAGACATCCGAAAGGAACTCGAAGACGAATATCGACGACGATCGCATTCACCTATGGCTGTCGACGTGTCCCCCGTATCGATCACCCCAGCATCCACCAAAGTCACTACAGCCAAAGGTCCAAACGTGAAGCGTATCACACAACAGCTTGCACCCAAATCAGGGAGCAGCCTCTCGCCCAAGAAGAGCATACTCTTCGCGAAACGCAACACGCCGGCGAGCGCGTCTACTGTACGAGTGTCCAACGCCGAACTACGCGAGCTGGACATCGACCCGGACGTCTTTGCAGTGTTGCCTATGCCCATGCAGCGCGAGCAGTTGATCATGGCTCGGCATACCAAGAAGGGCGGAGTCGTGAGCGAACGGCGGCTCGTGATCAAGGATACGACGCGCGCGCCCCGCGAGAAGCAGTCCATTCATCCAAAGAAACCGCCGCCCAAGGCTCACCGTCCGCGTCCCCCGGTGCTGAAGCAGCAGGGGAAGCAAAAAGGGGAGAAGCTCTCCTTTAGTGAGACAGACGATGTGCAGCGCGTCATCGAAGCGTGGGTGGAAGGCTTCGAGGAGTGCCCTCCAAACCAAAGGGATGTCGATTTCTTTTGCAAGTTTCTGGTGCAAAGCGTGGAGTTTTCGGATGTGGGTATGGAAAAGACGGTTGATGTGATGCGGTGGTGGCTTGTCTTGTTGCGTCGGCGGTGGTGTGTCTATGAGGGAGACAGGTGCGAGAGAGATCGAGCTGCTCAGAAGCTCATCACGTCGCAGGTTGTGGGCGAGGCGTGGTGGAAGGCTTTTCGTGAGGTGAAGGACAAGGTCGACGTTGCCGCGCGAAAACGCTTCGGGGGGACTTTGGCTCTGACGTAACCGATCGTATTCCACGATTAAGCGCATACCTACCGTAACTACCGCTGCGAATCTACTTGTCACCTCTTGCAAGAAACAAGTCCATCGAGTGCCCAGCAAGGATAATCTCAAAGGTGATGTTCTTCAATCCCGACTTGTTGAATGTAGACCGGATTTCCTGCTCAGTAAAACCACCTCTGTGCGCGACGATGTGATGATAGTGTTCCGGAAACGTTTCATGTGTCGAATCTCTGCGGACAAGGTCCGCGACGAGCAACGAACCTCCCGGGTTGAGGTACGTGACGAGTTGAGTCGTCACGTCGTCGATGGAGGGTAAGTGATGATAAGCAGCTGAACACTGAAGCAATGTGGGTGAATCACTCAAGCGTAATCTCTCCTGGGTACTCACGACGATTACATCAAAGGTCATGCCTTTCAATTTTCCTCCGTCCAGGGTGGTACAGACGGCTTTCATTTCTTCGGGCGGGATGCCGTGATCGCTGACGACCTTGTTATACTGATCGACCATCCCTTGACTGATATCGACGCCGACGATCGACTTGGGGTCCATTTCCGCCAACACGCGGGAAAGAAGACCTATGAAAAGAGACGATGAATGTCGATCAGCGATCTTATCCCGCGGGACTCACCTGTTCCGCACGCGAAATCCATCACGGTCGTGACACCCTGTTTGAACAACCCGGTGGCGATCATGGCATGGCCGATTTTCTCTGCACGTTTCTGACCATTGGGACTGTCGTATCGATGTGCTGCTGCGTCAAAGTGATGTATGTTCGCTGCTTCGTAGGTGTGCAGCTGCGCGTCGTATGGGTTCGGGTGTGAGCTGTGAGCGTCGCACTTTAGATGGACATGCACGTGGAGTGTCTCTCCGTCTTGGACAGGATGATCTTGATCGTTTTGTGACATGACCGTCATCAAGCTTGGAGACGTCGGACGGGAGCAAACGTGCCTGGAAATTAATTAGATTATCGATAACTATTACAATGTACGTTGGACTACAGATATCACTGTACTTGTACAAGTCCCCTTTTCTGTTTTCTGCACCGTCGTCCGCCGATTTGGGACAAGTGGTCTGAGCAAAGGTGTATTGTTCAGCACAGCGCGCAGATTTACTCATTCCGGTCCAACAATGCAGCGTTTCGGGATCGGAACTATGAATGTGGAGCGCTGTCACCCAGTTTTTCCAGGACCTTCAATGACGCCGGGCGATGAGGACAAGAGCGTCGAGTGAGACAAACGTCGCGTGCTCGATCCAGGTACTATCGACTCGTCGTCAAAATTACCATATGCGGTAACTAAATCATATCGTCTCGCGCACGTGGACTCACCTTCGAGACGATCCAAAGCAACGAATCAGACCTACGGACACAAGGAACAATGTTGAATTTCGTTTATAGTTGCAGATTTGGAAGTGCAAGGGAGTGTGTCGTCAGTCTCCGCTTTGTTGACACCCTGTCTGGTATCGATCCGGTGGACTGCTCGGATCATTGCATTCCACCGCTCTGTACGTTTAAGTTTAAATACCTTTTGACGCGCAGTAAAACCCTATAAAGGTTACCCCAATAGTCTGCTGACGCTTGATAGGACCGGCTCATTCCACGTCCGGAACATCGTGGTCAGCTTGAACCCTCTTGGAGCCTGATTTTGGTCCACCCTCGATCAATCGATTTGAGAGGCTGCGACAAAAGGGCACGGGAGGTCCCAGTCCACGAATTTCATGATCGTCCAAGGTTTGATATTCGAATCCCAAATGCGTCGTCCGTTTCTTCGTTTTCACTTTCAGCGACATACAAAAAATTATCTGCTCCTGTCAGGCTCAGCATAGGCCGATTGATAAAACTCATTAGCATGACGCTCGGGAGAAAATCCTCTTTGACCCATGTCATCATCCATGTTACCCTCCTCAACTATGCGGTCCATCAATGACGCCCTCCATGGCTGGTCGCCCACCGGCGACGAGGACGAGGACGTGAACGTATCTCAGGACATGCGCTTTATGACCATAAAACCCTTTCCTTCGTCCTGGAGCACCTTCCTTGACCCTATTTGTCCCCCACTCGACCTCCCGCCTCCCGAGACTTGTTCTACCCAGTCTCAACCTTCCCCATCGGTCCCGCTGACCGGCTCATCACACTCTCCTATCGCACCTTCCTCTGACCGTCGAACACAGCGTAACCGGAATCGCGATCCCAGCTGGATTCCGCGTCCCCGTAACGCCTTCATCATCTTTCGGTGTGAGTATTCTCGGCAGCATGCGCAGGGTTCTCAGGAATCCCAGAACGATCACGATTCTACCAATCCCTCTGTCAAAACACTCTCTAAGCGCGCCGCTGACGCCTGGAAGCAGCTCTCCACTTCTGAGCGGGATCGCTACAAGGCACTCGCTGATAGGGAGAGAGAGGAGCATGCTCGCCTCTACCCGCATTATCGCTTCCGTCCCGTGAAACGACAGGCATCGGGGACGAGGAAACCATCTTGCGAGCGATCCCGAGGACCTAGGGTGGCATCCGTGGAGAGGCCCCCTGTGCCGTCAACCCATTTACCATCTGTATTGGCTTCAGCCCCGCAGAAGTCACGGACGGATCCATCGGTCGAACGACCAGACGCCCCCGGCCCCATACCACAGATGCCAACCCTACCGTTTCCCGAGCTATCATCGTGTTCTGTTGACTCTCGGGCAGAGGTGAGTTACCCTCATCGATGGCTGTAGACCTGGGCCGAGTTTTTTTTGCGTTACCCCAGGTACCCCTCACGCTAGATTTCAATGACCCATTGCTATTTTGCTCGTCGGTCGGAACGACGACTTTGGCGTCCGACTCATCACCACCCTCCTCGGTCGAGCTGTACTCTCCCCTCTGTGCGTCGACACCCAGTATCCCCCCGGATACTCTCCGCTCCAACGATCCCGCTTTTGGTCTTGATACGACGCACGAGGACGTAGAGCGAGCGCAGGCCCTTGAGGCTTATGCGATCGGTCTATACAACTACGACTTGTTGTCGCCGTTTACCTTCCCGGAGTACTGTTGAGCGGGCCATCGGGTACGGGACTGGCACCCGCCTGACGTGGATTCACATGATTATTTACTAACGTCTCGATTGTGGAAATCTGTACTAACTTACCCAAAGGTGTTCTTTCATCTCTTTCGCTGCCTAGATCTGGGGATTTCGTGGGTTCATGTGTGATTCATATGTATATGCCATTTCTCGCTCTACGTTGTATCATATCCCAATCATCATCCACCCTCGTTTCTCATCACTTACGATTGTATATATTAGTCTCAATTCCTCACGTACCTTTTGAGCAACCAAATGTAGCAGACATGATGATCCCCACGCTGGAGAGACAAGCAAGTGCGTCGGTCAAGTCCTAGAATGGGCATGAATAGACCCGCCCCTCGAACAATAGATGCGGCGGTCTTTTGTTTGAATTTCACTCTCTAGGGGCCCGGGGGAATTTAGCGCGAGATAGGGTCGATCAATAAGCCAACGTCATGTACCCGAGTAAAAATATCATTTATTTTATTATTTTCAAGCCGAAGTCGCGTGGGAGTTGCCGGCGGGTTATAGAAATGACAAAAGAAAGCGTGGTCCAGTCGGTCCGGATTCCAGAATTGTGGCGTGAACTCCGACAAAGACGTCCTAATTTGGTAAGTGCTGTGGTTCGTCAACACGGGCGAAATAAAAAAAGAACATACTGGATCGAATTGATCCGTGAAATGAAGAGTCCACAACACCACGGTGCAACCCGCTCCAAGTTTAAACTCCGAAGCTTGCCTGACAACTCCTCACCCAAAGTTCAAGCTTCAAGGGTCTTCCCGCGAGGAGTGATTCATTGCTAGCATTCCCAGTGGACGAACTCTGACAACGGATAACCCGTACTACTCCACTTGATCAGAGATTGGTCTATCTCCATTTCGTTTATATTTTACCAGATGACTAGCAGAGGACGAGACCCTCTCAACAGAGGATGGTAATGGAGGATTCTTGTCGTCCATCTTCACCTATTCATGCACTGACATTGATTAAGTATTCATGTTTCGGACGCGGAACACCCGTCTTTTCCGTTATCTGCATCTGCGCCGCTACGGTCAGACGTTGAGACAAACCAGCAAGGAGTCGAAAGCCGAGCCATGACGACGAACGACGTTCCCGAGAGCGCATCCCTCGAAATCGGGAGAATGCGTGAAGAAATGGAAGTGTTACGAGGGGCGTTGGAAGCGACAACAATAATCGTTTTGGGACATGGCAACAACATGCGGCACGGATGTACCTCAAGATGAGGAACAAGCTGTCGACCTTGAGATCTGACGTGAAGTTAAAGGAAAGGGAACAACAAGTGGAGCAGGTGGAGCTACAAGCTTGGAAGGCCGGAAATTAGTGGCAGCGTTGGCGATCGACCACATTCTTCAAACCAAGGTGTCAACAAATTATGTGAGTGTGTTCATGTTCTTATTCTGCTCCGAGGTGACCGTTCGGCTGCGATAGGGCATATCCATATCCGGTTCAACCGACGATATTTTCTGTGGGGAATGCATGCCGATGCATTAGTCATGACAGACGGTCCGTTTATTCCGGTCCAATGCCCTCAGTGTAAACGTAGGCTGCTCGCCCCTCCCCAGCTCCCAGACTGGAATGAACAGCCAAATGTGATTATGCTGATGCCAATCGTAGAGGCTACGCGGGACCACGAGATGGTCGAGGATCAATTCGAGCGACTGTACACTCTAATCAACGAACTGGAGATAATTTTTCATGATGATCAGAACCTCGAAGCGGAACGCCTGAAAGCTGTTACGGAACGGATGGTTCTGAAATGAGAAACCTGGATGCCGTGAAACTAAGGTGACGTACTCATACCCGCTGTGATTCATTTTAACGCCGAGCTGACCGATGGATCTTAATACCAAAGGAACGAAAAGGAGAGGATGGACATGCTACGATGCCATTTCCCTCGGGCGAGATACATGGATTTCATAAATCTCAAGCAATTCCTGTCATTGCCGTCATCATCAGCATCGACACCGTGACGAACGCTTCCAATTCATTGCCTTGGGATATTTCAGTTGTACACGAATGCGACGTCGTAAATCCAGACTTGGAGACTACATAGTAGGTTCAATGCATTTGTCACAGCATGCAAGTTCGCTCACCGAAATTGAACCAAACGTTTCATGCCGTATGTACTTATTAAGTAATAGCCAGAAGCTGTCCCGAGTCCACACGACTCACTCATTTAGAGTGACTAATGTTGTGTGAATTTCGGGTAGCCTTGAAAACCCGGTCTGGAAGGTAAAACATCTACTCCCGTAACTTCGCGATCGTCAACATGGCTACCGAGGAGAGCCCTTTGCTTGGGGCCCAGTCTCAACCCGACACGCACCCGGCCCGTGCGCTCCCCACCGAGGATATTTATGATCGCTTCGGCCCTCAACAGAAGCGGGTAATCCTCGCCATTGTGTCTTTTACCGGACTCCTGCCCAGTGCGTGTTTACCGCCGTTCGATGCATTCAGCACATAGGACCACTGTCGATTAGTGTTCGTCGGTGGCAGCTTCGTCCCATCGATACCTCAAATGTCCAAGGATCTTGACGCCGCACCCGCCGTTGTGAGGTATGTTATCCTGTGTGAAATGTGTTGTATCGTAAAGCTGGGTCCCCAGTCTAGGCGTAAGCCTATCCGTGTTCGCAAGCGCTTTCAGTGTTATGTTCTGGTCCGCATACACTTCGTTCTGTGAGTCTCGATGTGTCTACTTCCCTGACTGGCTCATTCCAATCTCTGTTTTTATGGTGAGATGGCCGGCGCTTGATATACCTCTGGGGAACACCCTTTACGATTTTAGGCAGTTTCGCTGTCGCGGCCTCAACTGACATAAATACCCTGCTTTTTTGGCGCGTCGTGCAGACGTTCGGTTGTTCTAGTAGTTATGCTCTTGGAGCGGCAACCATCGGGGATGTCTACAAGGTGGAGGAACGCGGAACCGCCATGGGCACTTTTCTCGGTGTGAGTTTCCGTTTCTCATCGTTTACCGATGTCATACGATCCCCACACCTAGGCCACGTTACTCGGTCTCGCGATCGCACCGCCCATCGGAGGTAACGCATCACCCCATCATTCAGCGTCTCACGAATCCTGATCCTCGTACGACATTCAGGCACCTTGGCAGAGTACTGGTCCTGGCGGGGTTTCCAAGTTTCGCTGGGTATATCGGGCGTGATACAGCTGTTGTTGCTCGCTTTCTTCTTTCCCGAAACTGCTCACCCGGGTACGCGTGGTATCGATAGAGAGCCGGGAAAACTGATCATCTTTGTCAACCCGTTCCGTTGCTTGACCTTTTTACGGAGCCCCAACATCGTGGCGGTCGTACGTACTTTTTCACCTGGTGGATGTTGTCCTAAGCGTTTCGTTAGACGTTGGCGAATACCTTTGCGCTCTCCACGGATTTTGGTGTGTTCATGTCTGCTGGATGGGTGCACGCTAATACTCGCGTCTTAAACCGACAGCGCTGTTGATACCGATTGCGTACACTCTCGTACGTGCGAGGAGGCTTACTTCCGTGTCTCTCCGGCTGACTTTCTCAAAGGGTGCCAAATATGGAATCACAAACGAGGCTCTGATCGGCGTTCTCTTTCTTCCAAACGGTCTTGGTAACTTTGGTACGTTCTTTTGGTCCTGCTGGATATCTTGTCCCTCACGTGTACAGCCGGGGCTCCAATCGCGGGACGCATGTCCGACGTGGCGGTGCGACGCGCAAAGGAAGCACGCAAGGGCGTGTGGGTCCCTGAAGACCGCCTTCGTGCAGCGTGGCTGGGGGGGTTGGTGCTTATACCGGTGTCTGTTACGCTGGCTGGTTTCACGACGATGTATGTCGACGGCATGGTCGGTCTGGTGATCAACCTCGTGTGTCTCTTCACGAATGGCATGGGCGTGAGTCGCTTCACGATTCTTGACCCAGCGCCGGTGCGAACTTTGGTCCATTAGGTGGATATGATCCTCACACCGATCGGGGCCTACACTGTTGATGTCATGCCCTCCCGAAGTGCAGAGGTTATGGCTGCCATCTCGTAAGTTTCCCAGTATTCCTGTAGATGGTCGTTTGTGTCGTTTACCACGTACACCAGGGCTCTCCGATCACTGTTGCTCGCGCCCATATCGGCCTTGTTGTTACCTTGCGTCGAGACGATCGGTGTCGCTGCGACCAACAGTATCACGGCCATCCTGGCGCTGCTTGGATATTTGTACGTGTTTCGTGGTCGTTTGTGGACGGTTCTGACGAGCGACCAGCTTGATTTGGCTCACGATTCGATATGGCGCACAGATGCGCGCGTATGCCGATGTCGGGTATCCTGACTTTGATGCTCAAGCTCACGCTTCGAACGGAGACAGTACTGCACAGAATTAAATGAAATGCGATGCTAGCGACAATTTGAGATTCAACAGACAGTTTCAGTGATGGTCTTTTAAAAATCAGATCAAAGATGAGTAGAAGTGCACAACGGTCAACGTTGGAGATGCCTGCGGTGGACGACGGTTCTAGAACCGTGTGGATACTGCGGGCCGTGAGAACGAATCCCAGCTCTCGATCTCAGCGCTCAGCGCTCAACCCCAGCTCGCTTGCGCCGATGTCACGCAGCTACTCGGGTATGTGTACGAGGCAGACACACGTCTGGCAGCCTGGTGCCACAGTCCGACCATCTGGCAGTGGCTAGTAATGGCACCGCCACGTTACTGCTTAGCTAAGATGTCTGACAGTGCCTTTCATGATGGGGCCTTTGACCGCGCATGGTTATAGCATGTAACACTGACCTATCCCCGTTTACTTGACGCTCATGTTGAACCCGCTACAAGGCGTGGCGGACATCGCTGACCATATCCATACGCGCGCCCAATCCGGGGCAGCGGCTAACCTCGCGGACGGCTCCCTTCAAGCTGCTAAAAAGTGGCTCGGCGTGGAGACCAAGTACGTCGACGTGACGATCCAGGTGGGCGGGGGCAGCTGCTTCTCGTTTTGCTCCCGATCTGAGCAACGCTACGATAGTTCATCGGTGCATCGCATCTTCCTCGGATGGAGGTCATTGGGACGACAGACCCGTATTTCCACGCGAGTCTGGATCACAAGTTATCGTACATGCATGTAGTCTCCTCCGTTTTCGAGCCCGAGCTCGCTGAATTTGATTCCTCAATGACTTGCTTCAGATCGTCGGTGCGACCCAGCACGTTATCGCCCGTGTGGAACGAGATGTGGCAGGTCAAGAACGTACCGACGACGGCCAGGTTGTCTGTCGTCTTACGGGACAAGGATCACTCGTCGTTGATGGATCATTACATTGGCAAGTTTGAGACGACGATATACCCTGGGGCCAAAGAGGCAGAGATTCAAGGTCCCCTGCATATGCATAACAGAGGCACGTTTTGGCTCAAGGTGATGTGCGATCAGATCAGTTTAACACACACTCTGACGTTGGCGCTTCAAGATCGAGTCTTTACCCTCTCACGACGATCCGGTGCTGCTTCCATACTCGTTTGATGGGCCTGTCCATTATTCGCGCCACAGCTCGCCCATGGTTGGTGCATTAACCAAGCTGAGGGACACACGGCTGTATTCGACCTGGAAGGTCTATATCAAGGGTGTTCCACGCATCTTTGGGGATCAAGTGCAACGTTGGAACCGCGATTACAAGGCTGCGCAGGCTATTTTTCAGGGACCCACGTCCATTGCGCTTCGCTCTGGCATTCAAGCTGCTCATCGCTTGTTGTATGCGAGATCGGTGTCAAACGCGTTTGGAGTGATCCGGTCAGCCGAGGATGTGTTTACGCTCCTCCGAGGTGGCACGCGTCGGTCGCCCGTTGATGGGACGATATCGTACACCCACCGGATCAAGCCAACGGTGTACACGTACGTCATTTCTACAGACGACGACTCGCTCCGCTTTTCAGAAACGGGCGCGGCCTTCTTCGTCGACTTTGCTTCCAAGCACGCGTTGCACAGCAATTGTGCGAAAACGGTGCGTTATAGCGGCGAATTCCATCCGCGGCCGGTTGGCGGATGGGCACGTTTTTCGGACGAAGTGCAGGACGAGGAGGTGGAGTGGGAAATCGTGATCGACAACAATTCTGGGACGTACTCGCCTGACTCTGGCCTGTTACCCAGGGTGAAGGAGATCATCGAACTGAATTTTTCGGGGTTTGCGGTGGTTGCGCTGCGACACGACGACCCGGAGCTCAAGGCGAGTACGGACGCGTGCAGGTCATACGCGGTGAACCAGCGTGGAGTGACCGAGCACGAGCTAGAGCCTCATGTGACGCAAGGGGAGGAGACGTTGATGGCCCAGGCGTCGAGAGGACGGTCAGTGGCAGTGGTATTAGGTAGACGGTAGTCGAATGGGAATACGACGGGCAATCACCGACACGTTTTCTCAGCCACAGCAGTACACGAGGCCTCAACGTCCCCAACGTCGTACACGACCTCCTTGCCAACTCGCTGCTTTCTTCTCAACGCCCAGGCGATGTACATTCGCTGCTGATGTGTGATTGCTGTGCGTTGTTTCACCTTTGAACGCCCTTGTCTCTCTTTCTCTTTCATGATCAAAACATCTCAACTCAACCGCCGCATCGTCTTTTTTTTCCAGGTCTTGAATACCGGTGGAAACAGTCACAACGTATACCATGGAGTCCTTTTCTTCAGATACCCTCTTGTCGTCATCGCACCCTTCTCGTAACGGTGCTTGGTCGTCCGTGTGGCGACCTACGTTGACCCGCGCCCTGCCCTCCCACCCGTGGCACACGCTCAGCGATTCGTTCGATCCACCAGTGATCGCACCCTTTCCCGAGCCAGATTACCCTCATATCAAGTGCGCCCGCGACCACCCCCTACAGGGCCCGTCTACCCAACTGTTGTACACTGATTCTCGCAAAGTATACCCCTCTCCACCGTCGGGTCCTTCTCCGTCAAAGGCCACCATACCTCTACCAGAAGAAGCCGGCGGGTTTCCACCGCTGTACTCTACCCATCTTGCTGGTGTGCTCGACTCGCCGCCCGTCATGCGCCGGGAGGACTTGGCTTCACAAAAGCCACTCACCCCGCCACCGACGATGCCACATCCGACACTAAACTTGCCTGATGCAGACGTCGACATACCCTTTTACGACCCAGAGGTCGAGGAAATCGAAGAGGAATGCGAAACCGATGCGTATCCATGTTCTGGTGGACACCCGTCGCCTCACTCGATACAGTCTGTTTTGCCGCTCTCCCCGCTCTCCCCGAGCTGGGATGCATCCGGCGCGCAGACGCTCTCCATACCGTCATCGCATTTTTCAGAGTTGGAGGACTCGAACGCACTCTTTTCGCCATATGACTCCAGTGCGCCACTTGCACCGGATTATTGCCACCCTTCACCTCTGTCACCCCGTGGACCCTCTTCGTTGCTCGAGGTTGATGTCAATGCGCCCCGTCCGGTGTTGGCTCGTATCGGCATGCCTTGGGATTCCAGTCTGACCGTCGAATCGGACCTCGAGCCACCATCCTCGTCCACCTCGAGCTCTTCGTTGCCATCGTTGATCGATCATGACGAACTCCCTTCGCCCAGCTCTCCCCTAATATCAAGACTAGATCTCCCTGATATTGAGGACGACGCCCTCCCCGAGGTCGTTCCATCCTCTCCTTCTCGACGATCTTGTTCGTGCTTACCCGATGCCGATATTGAGATGAGTGACGCGACCAGCGACCTTGCGCTTGCGTTGCCTACTCAACAATTGCTGTCGCTTCCAGGCGCGGACACGGACGACGACCTAATACCCAGGATCGTTGTCCCGTCCCGTCCCATCCCTTTCACATCCAGCCAACCCCTCCTTTTTATCGATGACCCACAGGACGTGCCATTACCACGTTCTCCGTCCCCGGAAGACTTTGACCTGTGTCTTTCGCCAGAGGACATCACGGATCCCGAGTTGGCCAAGCTGTTCGACCTGCGGAAGAGGTCCGTTGCTGCTGAGCGTGCCGCGCGGCGCCTGGAATCGCTCACAGACGATGTGGACCTGTTCACACGGGCCGAAGCACGCAAAATACGCAAGCGCGAACGCGAGCGGAGCAAAGAAGTGGGGGTGCTCCTCCGGCTCAAACTGGGTGACGGCGTCGCGGCGTGTCCGCAGGAACCGAGCCTGAGCCCGAGTCCTAGTAGCAACCCCAGCCCGAGCCCCGAGTGCGATGCCCAGGGCCATGTACGTCGGCGGGGCGTCATTGGTAATATGTCACAGCTTGTTGCGCAGATGGTATTTCGCAGGAACGAGACCTCGAGGCCGCTGGCGAAGCGAAGGACGGCCAACGCCGCGCGCGAATATGTCCGGTCTGCGTTGTCTTCGTCTGATGTTGCCGTCCCGGACGACTAGCTGTGGTTGCCTGCGATTTTACCATGAGCGCTGTCTGCTGTGAGGTGTGTGCCTGCCGTTTGCTCGTCGAAAAAAATTGGACTGAACCGTGTGCCTGTCTCTTTCTCTTGTTTCATTTTTTTCTACGCTATTCGCTTCGCATTTTTTTAATCACTTAGACTTTGGAAGTTTTGAGCGTGATGTATGCTGATGTGTGTTGTGTTTGAACATTATGCTTTCCATCTCCCTGCTCCATTTGTATGCTGTAGCGTGTAGTGCTGACCGCCCGGCGTTGGGCATTCGACTCGCCCTTCTCCCTTTTTTCATTGCATATTTTTTAAACCCTTGTTCACCACACCGCTTTGCTTCACATCATTGATTCATCACCACACTTTTTCTCTTTCCAAAGAGTTATGCTCGCATTTACCATCTACCGTTTATTCTCTGCTGACTTACGAGAAAAAAGCAAAGCATGGGTAAGGTATGAGCCGGTATGGGTATTGTAGCGGAAAATGGAAGTCGACATGGATCCAACCTCTTAGTGCCTCTCCCATTTTTTGTACGAATGATCAGAAGTTGATATCTATGATGGGGTGTCTGCGAATCGTGCGAGTGTGTTGTGAGGCGACGTCGATGGTCCGTGGCGGGCTGGTGACGAGAAATTGTGTCGTGTTGCAAGATTTCGTTTCGTTCTAACGTGGTGAGGAACGGTACCCGATCTGGGGTCAAAGAACAAGGTACAATCACATTGATGATCAGAAGTGGGGTCATGTTCCGTACCCGCATGCATGACAGTGGGATCGTGTGTCTATTTCAAGCGGTGCGTGAGGATCTTGAATTGGCCAGGAAAAAAAAAGTCGGTTCAATTTCGACTCTTCACGTGTATTCAATTCGTGTTCTCGCAAAAGGATGATTCCAACTTCAAAGTCGTTTTGATTCGACGAGGCCGGGCACGCGTTCAGTTCACATTTTCAATTAAAAATATTTAAAAAAAAAGGATGCTATTGCTGGCCATTTGAATCTTGAATCTTGATGCGTCCCCCCGTCCTTGGATTCGGCGGGATCTCGCGCGTTGTGTAGTCAGTTGGCTCAGGGACGAACGGAACCAAAGGTTGGGGTTGAGACGCGGCCTGTAACCAAGTTGGCTTGCACCTCGTGCGCAAAGGACGCTCGATTAGCCCGAGTACGTCAAGGGGACAACACTTACTTGTAACGTGGTCGCAATCGAGATGTGTTCCAAGCAGATCGTGCTATTGTGTATGTATCGACGGGAACCAACTGAGGGGTTATAATTATCCCAAAAGTATATGTGTTCAGGGTAAACAGAAAAGAAAAGATTGCGTACCTAAAGTGGTCAGCTCTGCCACGGCGACTGTATCACTTCGACAGTCACTTATGTCCGCCGTTCGGGTGTTCCTCGAACGTGATCTACCCAGATAACAAAAGTCGCCGCACTCGCGGGAGCATTGTTACGGCACCGCGTCAAGTAAAGGTACTATCGATAATGACATTACGGGACAAGTCGAGCTTTTGTTCTTTAGCGGATAACCTGACACAAACCATGGGTGGTGTGCGTCAACGACAAGGTTAACGTTATCGTTCCCTTCGATACCCGCCGCTGAGATGTAAAACCCCAGACAAACGCGAACATGTTTCATGGTCATGCAATTGTACCAGATCGGGTAGACCACCAGATCCTGGGCTTCTATTGCAACATTAGTGATCATTACCATCACACCATTTTGCATGAAACTCAGTCATTGTGACCTGCTTGATTCCCGTGTGACATATTGCAAGACAATCCCTCCGTTGCC
>JBBPLR010000468.1:0-18639 GCA_038089915.1 Sutorius australiensis
GAGGATGGGGATCCCGGGGGAAGTTCTAGAGTAGACGATAGCTCTCGGGCTAGGTCTTCAGTGATTTCTTCTTCTCCTTGGAGAAGTGTAGGTTCGTCAGGGTCTTCCTCAGGTGAGGATCTTCTAGGTTGTTCGGGTTCTGAAGAGTCCGAGGTGTCAGGATGGGTTTCCCTCCACGTAGTGCAGGGGGGAATTCTGGGAGGAATGTTGGCGGCTTACTGCGATGGTAGCCGCTAGGGCAAAGTAGTTTCTTTTGTTACGCCTGGCCCGGGTAGGGTCGGGTGTAGCCCTTCAGGTGCTCGAGAAGAGGGACGGACGGTCAGACATCGAGGGTGGGACACGAGTGATGAGCTCGAGTCCGATGTCAAGGAGAGGATGAGAGCGATGAGCTCGGGTCCAAGTCAGGGTCAAGGGTTTGAGACGACGGTCTCAAGCCCGAGCAAGGTAACGACGCTACACGAAGTGTAGGTCGAGTTCAAGGTGAGACACTTAAGGGTCACTTAAGGTCGAGCGGGGGAGTCAAGAGAAAAGCGGTAGATTGGTAGGGTGTACTCGAGTGGTAGTGAGAGTAGAAGGGAGAAACTACTTAGGGAATATACATGGCTGGGCCGGGTATATATACCTAAGGTATCCAAACATGGGTAAATACCATAAACGGAAGTGCTCCGTAAATGGTAGACTACATGGAATGTCACGGAACGTGACAGAACAAGCGCTGACTGAGCAAATGGAAAGAAGTGGAATGTTATGGAATGATTATGTCAGCGCTTGGAAAAGGAAAAGAGTTCATGAGAATGGTTTATGTAAGAAACGGAAAAAGGGGCGAATCGTAACAATGAGGCTGTGAGTGGAGATGAAGTGCGCAGCATGGCACAGCCTTGCATAGCACGGAAATGAAAAGAAGTAAAGAAGCAAACTATGAGGCGAACTCTATTCGTCCGGGTTTGAATCTTATAATATTGTACACATGACCAAACACTGAGGCGTGGGAATGTGGACTTTAGAATTGTAGCGCGTCGAGTGCTTAGAGGAGTGACGAGCGCTTAGAGGCCAATAGCCTTGTGAAAGGGAACATAGTGGCTTGAGCGTAGTCATTGGGCATTGCAAATGCTTATGTAATAGGGGCGAAAAGTATACCCCTGTAACAGCAGATCTCTAGATCATACATGCCTTCAAAGCATGTAGAGGCAGTGGCCTCATGATAGACATGAGGGATACCAGATCCCTAGATCAGATGAAATCTGATCTAAATCCAGTGATGCCATGTGTACAATACTGTGAAGAGTAATCAATACTGTGTGATTGATAAGATATAAGACTTAGTGACTGGATGCACTTATGCATCTGAGTGACACTAGAGATCCCTAGACTTGGGTTAAGGCTCCAAGCCTTAGTGGAGCATCTAGCCTTTGAGTAGGGGGTATCTAACCTGAGGATAGGTGTAAGAATAGGGGGTCAAAAATTGACCTGTAATACTTGCTTCTCCTGCATGACCCACTCTCTCCTTTACCAAACCCACATATACTAGGCAGTGTATCACCACATATGCCTCTAAGTACCATAGCATATGTATTGTATATAAGTGGTCACTGATGAACTTTACACTCCTCAGTTTGATTTTTCTATCCTCTGCTCTTTCTTACTTTGCATACAGTAATCTAAGATAAGTTGCAACCACAACAGTGTGGTTGAGAAGTCTTTGAACTCTCTCGCAAGCTCTGCTTCACAACTTTCCCCAGTCACTCTATGGTGCCCATCCACTCCCCATTCCACCTTTCTTATGCCACTCCCTATAGAGCTCATATCAAATTGTAATTGTTAAACTTTCAGACTCCCACAAACATTGGACAATTCAACTGTTAGACTATGGTAACCATAAAATTGTCATGCTATTGTAACCATAAGACTAGGACTAGCCAACTGTCATACAATCTCCAGGAGATTACCACCCAATTGAGAGTAAAAGAAATCACACATTCTACACAAGATGATCCTACTTTGCTATTGAATGATATTAGAATATGAAGAGCCATATCATTTAAGCTACTCACACAAAGAGAGGGACTTGATTACATTCATAACCAATTCAACCTTTTCATTATTGTTCTTGGCAGTAGTATATTGAGCAAAGAGCTGAGGTAACTTTTGAGACACCTGGGTTGAAAGTCCAGATGCTTCATATCTTTGTATTGCCAAGGTATAAGGATCTTGGCATTGGTCTTGCACAAGTGCAAAAGAATATTGAAGAAGATAGAGAAGAACTGGTAACCAAGATACAATAACTACCCACATTTGGAATAAATGGACTTACTGATAGCATTGTGAAGAATATGTTGCCAGGTATCAGCCACATGTACAGCCTCAAAAGGGTGTAAATTAGTGCAATGAATACTACTACATGAATGCACATACTTTGAATGTGAGCATTGTTGTTAAAGATTGGTTTTCTAAAAATGCAACCTAGGTATAAGATTATTTCAGCATATATAACATAATATTTATGATATCTTAATACCTGGGTTGGAGGCAAGGCAAGAATCTAGACAACATTGTATGTTATACTGTATATAAAAATTGACAGGAATACAAACCATCTGGAAACCACTGAGTAAATACATTGGATTCATTGGATTCATTAGATATAACATACCTCCTGCATGTGAACAGTGAATTCACTGTGATCAATTCTTTAAAATGAATGAACTCACATCCTGATGTAATGATAATTCAAAGTTGATCATTGATAAAAAAGCACAGCAGTAAATAGAATAAGAGGACACTTACCAACTAATGGAAATAACAATGAAGTAAAAATAATAGAAAGATTCGGTTGCACAGGTTCAATTGCATAATCACAGCAGGAGGCATGGTGATTAGTAGATGCTCATTCCAAATCTACATTAGACCACATACTCCCTATCAATGGGAGAGTAGCAAGAGATATAATGATCAGCAGGATTCTCATTGAAAATCTACATCAGGCCACTTACTGTCTATCAATGGAAGAGTACCAGGAGGCATGGTGATCAGCAGGATTCTCATTTGCAATCAACATCAGACCACTTACAAACTACATATGAAAGAGTAGTGGGAGGAATGGTAATCAGCAGGGTTCTCATTCCAAATATACATCAGACCACTTACAAACTACATATGAAAGAGTAGTAGAAGGCATGATGATCAGCAGGATTCTCATTCCAAATCTACATCAGACCACTTACCCTCTATCAATGGAAAGGTATCAGGAGGCATGGTAATCAGCAGGATTCTCATTCCAAATCTACACCAGACCACTTACCCTCTATCAATGGAAGAGTATCAGGAGGTATGGTGATCAGAAGGATTCTCATTCCAGATCTATATCAGACCACTTACTGTCTATCAATGAAAGAGTACCAGGATGCATGGTGATCAGCAGGATTCCCATTCCAAATCTTCATCAGACAACTTACTCCCTATCAATGAAAAAGTACCAGAAGGCATGGTGATCAGCAGAATTCTAATCCAAAATCCACATCAAACCACTTACAAACTATATATGAAAAAGTAGTAGGTGGCATGGTGATTAGCAGGATTCTCATTACAAATCTACATCACACCACTTACCCTCTATCAATGGAAGAGTACAAGGAGACATGGTGATCAGCAGGATTCCCATTCCAAATCTATATCAGACCACTTACTCCCTATTAATAGTAGAGTACCAGAAGGCATGGTGATCAGCAGGACTCTCATTCCAAATGTACATTAGACCACTTACAAACTACATATGAAAGAGTGGTTGGAGGCATGGTGATTAGTAGGATTCTCATTCAAAATCCACATCAGACCACTTACCCTCTATCAATGAAAGAGTACCAGGAGGCATGGTGATCAGCAGGATTCTCATTCCAAATCTACATCAGACCACTTACTGTCTATCAATGGAAGGGTGCCAGGATGCATGGTGATCAGCAGGACTCTCATTCCAAATCTACATCAGACCACTTACAAACTATATATGAAAGAGTAGTAGAAGGCATGGTAATCAGCAGGATTCTCGTTTCAAATCTACATCAGACCACTTACTCCCTATCAATGGAAGAGAATGGTGATCAGTAGGATTCTCATTGAAAATCAACATCAGATCACTTACAAACTACATATGAAAGAGAAGTAGGTGGCATGGTGATTAGCAGGATTCTCACTCTAAATCTACATCACACCACTTACCCTCTATTAATGGAAGAGTAGAAAGAGACATGGTAATCAGCAGGATTCTCATTCCAAATCTACATCAACCACTTACTCCCTATCAATGGTAGAGTACCAGGAGGCATGGTGATCAGCAGGACTCTCATTCCAAATCTACGTCAGATCACTTACAGACTACATATGAAAGAGTAGTAGAAGGCATGATAATCAAAAGGATTTTCATTCCAAATCTACATTGGATCACTTACTCCCTATCAATGGAAGAGTATCAGGAGGCATGGTAATCAGCAGGATTCTCATTCCAAATTAACATCAGACCACTTACAAACTACATATGAAAGAGTAGTAGGTGGCATAGTGATCAGCAGGATTTTCATTCCAGATCTACATCAGATCACTTACTGTCTATCAATGGAAAAGTACCAGGAGGCATTGTAATCAGTAGGATTCTCATCCCAAATCTACATCAGACCACTTACTCCCTATCAATGGAAGCATACCAGGAGGCATGGTGATCAACAGGAGTCTCATTCAAAATGTACATCAAACCACTTACAAACTACACATGAAAGAGTAATATGAGGCATGGCAATCAGCAGGATTCACATTCCAAATCTACATCAGACCACTTACTGTCTATCAATGAAAGAGTACCAGGAGACATGGTAATCAGCAGGATTCTCATTCCAAATTTATATCAGACCACTTACCATCTATCAATGGAAGAGTACCAGGATGCATGGTGATCAATAGCATTCTCATTCCAAATCTACATCAGACCACTTACAAACTACACATGAAAGAGTAGGAGGAGGAATGGTAATCAGCAGGGTTCTCATTTCAAATCTCCACCAGACCACTTACTTCCTATCAATGGAAGAGTACCAGAAGGCATGATGATCAGCAGGATTCTCATTCCAAATCTACATCAGACTACTTACTCCCTATCAATGGAAGAGTATCAGAAGGCATGGTAATCAGCAGGATTCTCATTCCAAATCTACATCAGACCACTCACTTCCTATCAATGGAAGAGTTCCAGGAGACATGGTGATCACCAGGATTCTCATTCCAAATCTATATCAGACCACTTACCATCTATCAATGGAAGAACACCAGGAGGCACAGTGATCAGTAGGGTTCTCATCCCAAATCCACACTAGACCACTCACAGACTATCAATGGGAGAGCACCAGGAAGCATGATGATCAGCAAGATTCTCATCCTGATTCCAGATTGTATCACTAACAAACTATCATATATATGTAGCAAGTTGTTTAAAGTAGATCAGCCATGCTTGCATTCAGTATTGGAATAACAAACTTACAAACTATTGAAAAAAATCATGACATGCAGTCAGTCCCTGTATCAATAGATCATCTCTTCATATGGTTTGATGTAATGCTCACATGCTATTCAACCATTCAACAAATGAGTTTGTAATCATCTTTTTATGGCATTCATGACTTACTTTCTGAAGGTACAATCAATCCATGAACCAAGACATAACTCACTATCTTACCCTGGTATGTGGAAACCAGCTTGCCAATGCACTAGGCAAATCATATTCCTGGTTTCTTGTCATTCTGAAACTGACATAATCTATCAGTGCACTTTATAACATCAATATATGTATCTTGGGTTCTATAACTAATCCACTTACTATTCAATTGCAAATCTCATGCATAGCATAATGTTGTTCTCTTGGGCAGTGACCAACAATATCTTCAATCTTTCATCTAGCACTGTTGTAGTCTTTTCAAGCAACATGCTACATCCTACAGGAAATTTGTCCATGTCTGAATAATACAATCAGGCCCAGTAGGTAGATGTAGATGCATGCAGTATGTACAAACCTTCCAGCTTTACATATGTCTTGGGAGGAAATTTTAGCTTCTCCAAATCATTCCATATATTTTTCTGTTGGAATGTATCCTCAGCATATTGTCTCTGCCTTGCAACCTGTTCCTCTGGGGACAATGTAAGATCATCCAACTGAAATGCCTCTGTCACTATGGCATCCCATTTGGTAAATAGTATGACAACTGGCACTAGCATTTAATGTCAATCAGCCTAAAATCCATTGACAAGACATTTTATCACCTTTTCCAGTGTCACATTCATTAAAAAACCTTTCTTCTGCCACACTAATGGCACGGCAATTCTGATCCATTGAAATGCAATACCTGCTTATGCTCAACTTGTTAGAACCTAGCAAAAGCTATTCCCTCACCATATGGCATGGATCTGCTCCTTCAGAATATTTGTACTAGCACATCTGGTAATAAATTCCTTCATCTTCTCAAATTCATCCTCATGACCTGCTTCAAAACCAGCAGAGTCATGGAAGACAAATCTCATATTGCTTTTGAAGACCATTTCATGGTTGATATCATTGATACCACACTTTAAAGTGTGAGAATGAACCATAAACATCTATAACAATGTTTATAGCAGCCATGAACTCACCCCCCAGGTGCCTTGAAGCAGAAAGTCAACCTTACCACATGATAAAACCATTAGTATCCAACATATCCTAGTATGGCCAAATAAACCTTGTTTCCTTTGCTATCATAGATCTCTGGATGTTCTGTCGAGTTGCAAAGTCTCCAAAGAATGGTAGTCTTGCCAGCATTTGCCCGTCCAATGATCAAAATTCTAAATCGCCCAAACTTTTTCATGAGGCCCGGGTCAACATGCTGCATCGAGTTGGCAACATTCAAAGCCCTGTTTTCCCCAGTCGGAGCACTCAAGTCCTCAGCAACAAATTCTGGCGAGAGAGGGTTTGCGACCTACTCCTCAGCTGTACACGAGTCTACACCGAGAGCGACCGCATGGTTTTCGTGGGATTGCGCAGCGATATCCAAATCGCTGGAAACCACGTGGGAATCCGTGTGGGAAACGTCGGAATGCTGGTCGGGAGCTGGAGATGAGCCTTTACTGGCGATGCGGGATCTAGGGTGTCCGAACAATTTCTTGAGGGCGTGCTTCATTGTGCGAGTGATCGAAAAAGCTAAGAGATAGGTAGATACGACTGATCGTTAAGAGATGGTGGACCTGAACAGAGATGGGCACCGTGGGATTACAAACGCTAGATAAGGAAGAGCACACCACGTGCCACCGTGAGTCACATGATCGGATGTCAGCCCTTTGGTGAAAACGCTGATATGGTCTACGAGCATGTCGTGATCGTCCTGCTTAGACTTCCGCAGCACACAACGTCGAGGGGTAACTGAGTCTTTATGGTCGAGCACAGGAAATCACCGAGAATACACTAGCAGCTTCAAGGAAACATATTGTATCCATATGTGGTGCGAACAGCCTCTTGCCCTAGGATGGCCTAGAAGCAAAATGGGACGGTATCGGACAATCATATAGATGGGGTTTGGTCGCTTGCAGTACCCAGAATGCAGAAAGGCATGTGATCCACTCAAACACGGAGGTAAAATTATAACCTTATATGGGATTTAGTAAATTTACACTTGTACAGAGCACTAAGGTCCTAGATCCAGGATCCCACACAAGGGTCCCATCAACGAAAAACCACGTTAGGCACGAGTACTGACATGTCGTCGTCAAATGGGATACAGACAACAGCCAAAGTGCTGCGCCCGATGATTTGTAGCACACCGAAGATGAAGTACGTAGGCGACTGGGTTTCTGCGAAAGAAGTGCATGTCAAAACAGTCTCCGACTTCTAAACCCTGATACCCTTGGCCAAGAATGGAAAGAAGTACTGTGACTATCGTGTTCGATCGGCTCACATTCGCCTGAACGCCTGCGTGGCTATTCAAAGGCACATTCTCTGACAGTGACCATTATGTACTGCGCAGCCCAGATTCCGCATACGTTGCATAAAGGAAAAATGAGACTCGTGACACGAAAGGTGTGTTGCAGTACTCACAAAGCGGTACCATGATTTGTATCCCGTCAATGACACCGACGTGTGTGGGACACATACCCATAAACTATACCTTCTTTTCTTCATCTCGCTCCTCGTCCACCGTACATAACCCTTGTACCGAATCATCAGCCCTCCCTTTAACGACATGTTGGAACAGTTCGAGTCCTCACCGTCGCCACCATCCAATAATGAGATGCTTCCAAGACGCTACTTGTCTCTTTCACCACCCAATTTTCTCACCAGCCTTTTTGTTGGGTACTGGAGTGAGCTTGTACTGGCAATGTGGGATCTGAGACGTTCGATCTGTTCCTGGAGGCGTATTCTGTGGTGCTCGTGGTGGCTTCGGAAGTGGGGATCTGAGAGATGGGTACCGCGAGATCGTAATTGCAAAGGCCAGGGAAATTTTTCTAGGCGTTGTTCACAGAGCCTGTCGTTGTCGAAAGCATGTTGTCGGTCTATGAAGATGGTGGGTGTCCAAACACCGTCATTTGGAAACAGTCAGGTGATCTGGTCAGTCCTGTTCCCCTTGCATACTAGATGTACGGCCGAGTTTCGGCAGAGACCTTGTTTTTAACTTTTGTTGGACCTGATGTGTTCCGACATGCTGTTAGTTATAAGAGCGCAAGCCAATTTGTGTGCAGTATACATTATAGGTATATACTCGCTTGACAAGATCGCACGATGTCCACTGTCCAGCATCCGCACGTTACCATGGAATGATGGAACATACTTAGTCGTGCATCTAGTCTATCTGTGCAATATTGAGCCTGCTTCTATTCAACAGGCATTGACTCTGACTCCATTCATCACCCGGAACTTTAACTCTGAATTATCCGACCACTTTCATCGAACGTCGTCGGCTTTGCATCTATGATTCCATGCACCAGACATGTGGCAGTGGAGGGGCATTCGGAATCTAATCATTTATTATAGTAAGAAACATCCACGGTCGATGATCTGGTCAACACACAGCCACAAATCTCCCCCCCAGTGACCTTGTAACTTGTAATGTAATGTAAAAACAAGGTAACATCCAATTGCTATTAAGTTTGACACGGAAATGTCTTGCACGTTCGTGCCCAGTTGTTTTCCGGCCATCCGTGAGTTGCCATCGTTTAATCCCATTTCTTCTCCCGCTGAAAACGTGCTTTCGTTTGTGCTGAACATCACTGCCCATACAACGTGAGCACGACCAGCGCCCGGGATGACCGTTTGGTATCAATAATCGGCAGCACTTCACCCCCCAGACCTGTCGCCTACTGGTGCTCGTCGATGTAATTGTTGTGCATGGTGCGGTCGCTGGTCAAAATGTTCGGGAACCAGGTGAGTCGATCTCCTCACGGTCATGGTGCAGTGTACCTCGCGTCTTTGGCGCTTATTCTTGCTCAAACCTCGGTGCCGAGTGAGGCGTCGTGTCTCCCCCGTGAGTCTTGGTTCAGGCAACTGTGTTGTACGCACCACAATCAATACACTACATCTCGGGGGTTCAAAAGGACTCTCGCAATGTCTCTGCGAGTATTGTCCGTCCGTGAGAGACAAAATTATGTCTGCGAGACACCATACCTGTGTCACACTCACTCCTATGCGCGGGAAGCATAGCACGGGCGTTTTCGGGAACGTCACGTCCACGCACCTTGGCTAATGTTGTCAGTGTTATCGTCTGCTCCTGCGTCCTGGTCACCGCTCGGGTCGCTCCGTCCATCGTGTCTGTGCTATTCTTCTTGTATTTGCCTCTGGCCCATCACGCATTCTCTCTGCTTGTTTCCGTACAGAATGTACTACATGTCACAGTCTGTTCGTCGACTTCCCGGTCGAACTCAACGTTTGGAGCCCACCTTGTCATGCATATCGTTCAGTTGGGCTTCAACGCGATGGAGGTGAGCCCGGAGATCACCTGGATGAGCCCTTCATTCATCAACGTGTTTCAGTCACTTCATGGGATCGTTTTCGTGAGTCGCAACCGACATTCTGATCTATCGTTGCACCCTCCGCCTCCCATTATATCCTTTACGCGCTCCACGATGACTCTCCATCTGGATATTACACGCTAACAAGAGAGATCCCGATAACGAGGCTCGGTGGTATTCCCGATGCGCAATGGGAAGCACCATGCCGACCTTATCGCCCATCGTGCCAGTCGTCCCCAAAGACACCTCATCGCTATCTCGAGATCTTCCACCAGAGGGTTTTGTGCCGGGGCGTCTGAGATCGCGCACAAGGCATAAAAACATGCATCATCCATTGTCTGTGTCCGTATCACCTGTTCACTGGCGCCACCTGACGCTCGGATGGCTTCGTCAACGTCAATGTGGGGACGATGGACGTCGGGAGGAATGTGTATAGTCACAAGTTCCAGATCTACGTCAATGAGTACAACGGGACAATGATCACGGACCATCCGTCCATCTATACCGGGGAGATGCTTACTAACCACATGACAGGGGCAAGTCGTGCGCAGTGTTGATGATGCGCGACGCATGCGAACGGGTCCTCCTCCGCCCAGTCCTTGAGAAGCTCATGGTTCCTCTTAGAATTGAGGTCCCTGTGGATATAGATTTGCGGGCTGATCCTCCATATAGGGAAACGAGCAGCCTGATCGGTCGATTTGTGCGATAAAGCGGTGTTGAATTTGTTTATTATTAGAACGTGCGAAGTGAACGATGTCCCAGGCATGTTTTTCTCGAGGATGGTAACAGACATGATTAGATTATTTGAATGCTAGAGGTCGAATAAATAGAAATATCCGAGTTGTGGATAACAAACAGAGTCTTAAAGTCTGAGAAAGGCCATCACTCGATGACCCATTTCCTGCAGGCCCCCTTTGTGAGCCTTGCCATGTCAAGACGGGGAATCAAGATGAACTCGTTTCCCTCGCAAAGCGCCTGCATAATACTCCATTGACTGGGTTCCGTGACGTCGTCATTCAGATGGAGGGATCTGACGCATGCATGCAAGGCCAAATCGAACATTGATTGGCCGATGCCGCCGAGACTGATTTCCTCCACTGTGCCGTGTATCACGTTGAGGTTAACTGCGGGGATGAGGACCACGACGATATGAGCTCGAAGCAAGAAAGGTACGTAATGACGTTTTCTAGACCATTTTGCTTAAACGATGTTTTCGGTCTTTTTGACGATGTCGCTCCCCTCGATAGCGCAGAGATGTTTTGCGCCGAATTTCGCCGCAAACAGAGGATACCAGTCCCACATCTGACATCGAGCATGGCGGCATCACGGAGCAAGATGGGGTTTGTGAGGATAAACGAAGCATAGGGCTTTATTTGGGATCATCATGGCGTGGATATCTGGGTTATAAAGCAGCCGTCAGTCACCAAGTCTCGAAAGCCCTTCGAAGAAATGACACATACCGTTGTATTCGTAGGTGCGAAGGTAATGCATGTCATAACCCCAAAGGGCCTCGCTGGTCGACGGACCAGGCTCATTTATGATCTCGTCGAGACTCTGAGTGACGAGTCTTTGGTAATCGGACAAGTCGTCTTGCGCCTGGGATAGCTTCTGTTCGAGAACTTGAATGGCGGGGAGATCCGAGGGTAGGCTTGAACTACGTTTGGCGATTTTCGTTGTCGTCGCCGGACTAGACGTCGTCAAGTCAAGTTCTATACTAGTTACTTTTAGAGCAGTACTAACAGTGAAGGAGAAACTAGTACGGAGTAAAGGATGTACAAATAACAACTACAAATACCGTGTCGCTCTCTTTGCGTTTCAGAATATTTCGACCGATTAATCCCGTGGTGGTTCGGAATATCTACCAAGTCGTCATCAAACATGTAATGCGGTTGGATTCGTTAAATGTGAAACCAGTCCCAAGTACCAAAACCCATACAACTATGTCATACTCCGGTCGGTCTCAGTCGACCTTGACTACTACGTTGCCCGTTGCCCGGCCTGTCATTATCCTGTCATTCTCGTTACTCAAGGCAGGCGTATGTGCCCTGTTGATCAGCTCGACTTGGGTCGAAGGTGTGTCTAATCCCGTTTTTTTGGCGACTGCGCACCGGGATCCCTTCTCACCGTATCCTGCCTGTCTCATCTTTGGCGTTGTTCTCATCGGTGGCATCATCCACGATCAAAACATCTTTGACGCCCCTCTGGAACCTCGCATCGAGCCCGGGTTGATATTTAATTTGCTCGTCGTCGTCCTCGGGCCACGATGCCCATGAAACCCCCAAGCGCTCGCATCAATAAGCAAGACATGGTGAGTTTCATGGTCGCTTCTCACGTACCGTCCACCCGCCTATACGCGTCTAGTTCGTCAAATATTTCCCAGAAGGTTGTGTTCTTTGGTGTCGATTGGGGGGTGGCGGGCCGATAGAATTGGTGGTTATATTGAGCGTGGTTCCGACCGGTCTAACACGAGGAACATCAAATTCTAGACCATCATCTAGATGAGTGCGGCTGTCCGTCGTATAGTCAGGTTAGAGCGGGCTAATCAGCAAGGTCACACGCACTGGTACTCGGTAAGATTATTTTGCCACGGCGGTTGATCGTTTGCTCGCAGAGTTTGGGTGTCGTCGAGAGGCTTTGGATTCAGGTGAGTGATATTGATGGTCCGGTCCCGCTGTTTCGGATGCTGAACGCTATCTAGGAGTGGGGCCAGGTGTATGGAAATAGCACGGCGACCACGCCGTACGCCTCTGGATCGACCGTCATGACCCTGACAGAGAACGAGGCGCTGATGGACGGTTATCTCCCCTCACATGATATCAGGCACTGCTCGTATCTGTACTACCACATCCAGGCTTCTCGAAAGGTGCTGTGGATCATGCTTCCCGACGCGAACGAGGAGCCGCTGTTTTGTTTTGGCGCATATGGTGCGATTGGACTCGGGACAGCGGTCGCGAGCATAGCATCGATCCTCACAATGATTGTCAATGAGAACATTAGCCAAGATGCCCCAGCATCAACCATGCAATAGGTATCCATTACTGATGAGGAGGCAGACATGATGCAGCTTAGTACTCCTGCACTACATGTCTACACTGTACTGTCCCATTTTTCGTAACAAAACATGCCATTCCACCTACTAGCTGCTTGAGTCGGTAATTCGGAGCCGGAGTGATCATAGCCACCAACTCGGCTCGACATACGACAGCTGCCGGCTCGGCTATGACTCAAGCCGGCCAAAAGGCCATCCCAATTCAATACGAGGAACACCAGGGGTGAGTGTTATAACCCTCGCCATTCTCATATTCTCGCATCGCTGCTGACGTTCTGTGATTTCTGCGCGTGTCTTGTATCGTTAAAGAACCCTGGACGTGTGGTGACGCTTGTTCATAAGGAAGACTGGGTCAAATTTTCCGCTTCCGTGCGTGTTGTCTTCACATGTTGTCCTCATCGTTCCGAGAGTTGAACAGGATGTCTTTCCGCACGGGGATATTGTATGGGGCGAGTGTTTCCCTGTATCGTTTGCCAGAGTTTATTTATTCATCTCTTGCGATGGTGACTGAACAGGTGTAGCGTATACCGTAAACCCTGTGTACGTAGCTGAAGTACGGGATTACCTGGGTGAGTTTCCGTCCCCGTCCGTCGGCCCTCCCCGGTCGCAGTCTTTGAAGTGATAGATACGAAATGATGTGTTGGCGTCACAGACTATCGGGAAAAGGTGCGGTGTTTCATTTGAAGAGGTGTCGAATCCCGGTTGTTCGTTCGCCCGCATCTTCCTGTCTCACGCAAGAAACATCTGCACATTGGCTTGACGATGGCAGGGCGGGTATACGATGGAAACATTAGATGTATATACCATAGACAACGACATAGAGAAGGTCATCATACATGAAGTACGTTGGCTTTCCCTCTCGCGCTCACCTTCCAGTGACCAATCTCTTCTGCGTTAGGCATATGTACGTGGCATTGACGCCGGCGTGCCGCATGATGGTCATCTCACTTTCTTGTATTTAACAGTGCTACGTTGGAAGGCCAGACAACCCTTCCTTCAGTACGGCCTAACTTTCCCCTTTCGGAAGGACACCTCCATGACTACCTCACACAGTTGGCTCGGAACCCCTCGACGACCTCGCAGCACATATCTGGCGCTCCGTCGGCCCATCGGGTAAGAACAAGGTATACTCCGCCCCCTTTCTCATGTCTCATTCCCACTCACAATCTCTCCGTCCGAACACACGTCGCATGACACACAGGACTACCTCTACCAACTTGCAGAAAGCGTCCGTGCACTTGCGCCGGCTTCTTATGATTCCCACCTATTCGCTCTCGAGGTGAGTGTTCGCATGGTGGTCGCTCCTCTGCGACTCTGCTGACAAGCGATGCACTTTTGTCATCGAATCAGAGTCGAATCAGACAGCTTGACGGGGAGCAAGCGGAAGAAATGAAAAATTAGTGGCGATGTCAGAGGAGGAAGAACCAGGTGATTGGGCGTTGAGTACTTGGAGTATGGGTTGGGCTGGGTTGTAGTAGAGAACTCTTCCAAATCCCGGAACCACGATCTTTTCCACTGTCGAAAGTATGGATGGCACATGCTGGCCAGGCTTGATTAATGCACTTTTGCATGGGATAGATCCAATATGGAGAGCTCAGCATTAAAACTTCATCAATACAAATAAATTAAGGTTATTTGAGGATATCTCAACATGATAAGTGTTGATAAGTGTTCATCTTGGTGCTTATGACCAGTAGACTAAGGGTCCACAGCTATTCTACCCCGCTAAAATTATAAAACCACTTGCTTCCATTATCCATACTGATTCACATTTGTTACTGCAAGTGGAGGATGGGCACATCAAATTGCATTGGGCCACCAGCAGCCGTGTCACTATAAATAGGTATCAACAGCACTGCACACTGATTATAATCACCGCACCAACAGTTTCGAAAACTCTGCCATTATGGCGCGTTTCGAGCTGCTGATCTGAATAGCAGCCACTATTCATCACTAATATCCGAACAACTCTGGGAACAAAACAAACTGAAATGGGAACCTGATTCAATCTTGTATGCTGTACCCAAGGTTTCGTTCAATCCAGCTCACTGAAGAAGCTATGAGTCGTCGCATCGCCTTCCATCACCAGCCCATCATCTTCCCACTTGCTCGTGAGTAGTTCCGAACAATTGTTAATACACCGGGAGAACGATATAGCTGCCAAGGCGTGGGGAATGCAAGGCTGGCACCATCCCCTCCCCATTTTACCCATTCTACATTGTCAAAATAACACGCATCTCTGTTTCTCAAACACTTGCCATGTCCTCTGACCTACCCTCCGTGATGGAGTTTCTTCAGACGAATAATTACCTATCCCGTATGGGCACTCATCCCCTTGCTCAACCATTATCTTATAGACCAGTACAGTCGCCATTACCACTGCAGTCGCATATGATTATCGTGAGCAACACTATCTACTTGTATGCTTTGGTCTCATCCTGAGGTGATACTATGGTAGTCCTTACTTTTTCGCGAGAGGTATGTGATTTTTCGTTCGACTCGCCATCAAGTGACATCATCCAAAGGTAGATTATGTTTGGGCAAGGACACGGTGACTTTCAAGCCACAACTAGACAACTGATAATTCCATAGTGCAGACCCTGGACTTGGGTCTCTACAATGTTCGTACTGGTATGTGTCGAAGCTTATTAGACATCTTACGACTTCATGATCCTACAGATCCGCTATCTTGGTCTATGTTGGATTATGTAAGCATACCATACCTTTCTAGCTTACTTGAGAGCTAATGGACAATCAAACCTTAAGCCTTTTTGGCCTTGGTGAGTGCACGGTCGATTCAACGATAATTCGAGTTATTCAGATGTGTCTGCAGATGGCACTACCTTTATTCCTGGCTCTGTCACGGTTAGACTTTACCTTTATGATACCTTGTTCGCTAACGGCAGCCATTTTCTGATAGACGTGAGTTCTGATATTCTGATCGGATGCTAGATTGACAGCCATACTAGTTGTAAGTGGATCAATGTACTGCATACCGCAATTTCAGTGTTTCACGATTGTTCCAAAGGTACTGCAACATATATGGTAGCTGGATGGGCATATGAAGTATTTTTTGCTGCAGCCAATTGTAGGTCGATGCCTTGAATATGCTGATACCCTGACTGATTTCACTTTGATTAATTGAAGATGTAATGATCCTCCGGGTGTATGCAATGTGGAACAGATCCAGATGGATCCTTTGGACCCTCATGGCTATCTATGTGCCAGCGATTATCTTTTCGTTTGTCATTGCAGGTATCTATGGTAGTCCCGGTACGAACACCTCAGGTACGTCTCGCAAAAATGCATGGGTCACCTCGATCTTACGTGATTGTCTACTTCTCATTTTACCCTTTCCTCAAGTCGAGCTTATCCGAACAATCTATTTTTCTTTCTGTACAGTTTCACAGAGCGATATCACAACCAAACTTTTTACATATGGGAGTTTCCCAGAAATTTTTCTCAGTGCCATACTTCTGATTCTCGCTTGCGCACGAACCTGGGAGGATTCGGTTGAAACGTATAGAGCAACTAAGCGGTGGCAGCCCAATCGGTACATGAAACAACTTGCGGGAGATGGGATTATCTACTTCTTTTTGTAAGTCATATTTTCCCTCTCCCCCATCTGTCCCCATTGTATCCGCCTATCGGTTTTTTGAGCGCCCGCCAGACAACTACAACTAATGACTTAATTGCTTTCTTTTGAACCATTAGGATCGTGATTTTCAGCACCAATGTCATAGTTCAACCCGCTGCTACACTAGACGAAAATTTGTCGCTCTTTTTATATGCCTTTTCCTACGTCGCCATTTGTCCCATCATTCCTCGGTTCATTATCAAGGTGCGAGAGGTGTATGACCGTGATCTCCGCCGGCGCTGGCAGGGAATCGACACTGGATTCGGTCAGCTGTCGCAACCCACCACCAACGACGTGGTCGTGTCTGCAATTGCATTCGCAGACGTTGCCCCGGCGCAGGATCAGGCCATAGAAGATGCGGACGAATCGCAGGCAATCCGACTTGTAACGTTAGGAGATGATACGTGTCAGGTGTAAATGCGATGTTACCCTTTGGGTAGAAATCTGACGACCACTGACGACCAGCGGTCAGTGAACTGGAAGGTGACGGATGGTGATGGCTTCTTGTATAATTTACCTATCCAAACACCTCGTCTTGTGTCGTGCTTGATTATTTATGTATTTCCCAGCGCTGTATTCTGTATGGAGCCTTGTTCTCTGCTTTGACGACTTGCACACCTCGGCGCGTTGCCTCAGCCGGAAATGGATTGGTATGCTGGTAACGAGACCCGAACCACATTGGATCAAACGTGAGCGGCGACCATTTGCGAAACGGAAGGAAGTTGAGGTACGGTACCACCCACGGACGTCATGGCCGAGACGGGATCTGGAGGCGGACGACCAAGGAGAAGTGTGTCGTGTAGCGCTGGATGAGATTCCACATGAGTCATCCCATAATTTATTCCGCTGCACCGACTTGAATGCGCCAATCCTCTAAGTTGTGTCCCTGAAACCTTGGAACTGTTTCGAAAAGTGGGGCATCGTTTCGAGATGTACATCAGTCTCAATGGCAGAGTTTGCACAGCGGAATAGTACCATTCATAACTAGCAATTGTTCCGAATGCCCCAGGATCTTGGAACCAAACAAATCATTATTCGCGTCAATGACCTATGGGAACGCCCATCTAACCATTCGGACGTGGTTGTGCACAGGTAGTTCATGCAGCATCCGAGCGATGGGAAGTCGCAGCTCGGCTATCGTGGTGTGCGCTATCACGTCCAGTTTGGCCTCCAAGGCCGTTTGTGCTCACGCGTCACGCCTTGGTGACGACCTCGCCGGTCCATCCTAGACGCTATTCGCCCGACTCGCCCGGTTCCGCCTTGGCGTGGCCGCTCGTCCGGATATGTGCTCGTCTACGAGAGCTCTACGCTCAACACTTTAGGTTGTGGTTTCAACTTTCCGCGTCACGGTCGACACTGTGGGTTTATGATGGTAGCCGAGTGGTCGAGACGGCCTTGGTATGTTGGTTGTTGCGTGCTTTCGCCAGTCGCACTGACTAGATGCTTTTCTAGCTAGCGGTCTCGTATCGAGCTTTTCGACTCGCTGTGTGCCCCTCGTTGCGCCGTCCTTTCCGCCTCGTCTCCCACTCGTATGGATCCATTTTTGCACGGCTTTTGTGCCGCAAATCGGCCTCGACACTTCCCGGTTCGATCCCCTCGCCCACTCGATCCCTTCGAGCTCTATCTCGACACGACGCGTGCAATTCGCCCAGGATCGCCCTCGACGTCGCCCGGCTCGGCTTCCTCCCCTTAAAGGCATCCTCCACCTGTAAGTCGATACGATGCGTTCTCGTCGCGCCGCTTCGTATCGCCGTTCGTGGACACGATTGTCTTGGTATATCACTTTCACACTGCATTGCTTTCCATCTCTTCTAGAACCACATCCGCATTTTACGCGGAGCGGACTGATGCCAGCGATCAGGCTCATGTTTTTGGGATAGCTGCAGTCTCGCATCCACCCGACCGAAGGGGTGACGGAGGACGGCACCCATTTGGTCACATTCTTCAC
>JBBPLR010000469.1:0-18624 GCA_038089915.1 Sutorius australiensis
CAGCAGTTGACGGCGGTGAAGTTCAACGCACTCTACCATAAGTACCTTGGGCTCTTGTTTTTCAGTTGCTGACAACCACTATGGAGTTTCCAGCATCTCAAAAGTAAACGAAACCAAGTCATTTATTTGGGCATGCGCACCATGTGCATTGTAGATTTTATTGTGCCAGAGCCGTTGCATAGGCGTCACATTCACTATACTACAATCGGCTTTCCGTCACCCACCAGTCGTTCATTCGCCGGTGAGGGCGGAATGGGCGAGGGATTGTTGCGGATGGCACATCGTGCGAAATGGGGCAAAGGTAGAGGGTGCTGGGTTGCAAGCGAGCGCATGCCCATGGGCAAGAACGTCAGGGGCAAGAAATATTAATCCCCCCCATGACGGCCGTCTGTCTTGGGCCATTGCCATGCACACGACTGGGATAATTTTAATCACTCCAATCACATGCTTACTCCGTACACTCCGTCAGGTAAATATGAGTTAGTCCGCTGCCGCTGCCCCACCATACGACCAAGTATCTCCATCAGCCACACACTTCTGGCTCCTATTTTCCCCCGTTTCACAAATATAGTGGCGGTCATCTAATAAAATTTGCTTTGCCACATGCAATGCCAAACTGCTGTTAGAACTAGATACAGTGATTACTGCATATGGGTACGAATCGGAATAGGAATGAATATGAAGGTTGAGAAGAACGGTAGTAGTCGGTTGGAGAGGAAGAATAACGCGTAGGAATACGACCGGGACTAGGGACAAAGAGCGCGCGGCTGGTAGGAATACTAAGTACGAGGTTAGAGTGATTAGGTGGTATGCAGTAAAGGGACACATACCTCAGTCGCGTGCAGGGCAACGGACTGAGGTCTGTTGCTGTCGAGCGAGTCAATAAATACGAGCCAGTATGTGTGCTCGGTCATAAAAGGCAAAGGGTCAGATCAAAAGGAAAAAGAGGCATCGTACACAATGTATGTCATCGTGGACTGCGACGACCCTATGTACCGTATCATAACTGAATACAGAGGGTCAAGGTGGATGTGGTCCGTAGAATGGTGGCGTGGTCCGATCTGTGGCGGCGCGCACGCTTGCCTAATTCGACATAACGAGCAGGGCAGTATATGGCTGATGTTTGTATTTCATCTCGAGCATGGCACATGCGATGCCATGTTCCAATAATCACTACGCTTTATCTACAGCGGTACGCAAACCATTGGGTGGGGGCAGTTGACCTCGTGCCACTTGACTTGCACGCTTACTGAACATATTTGTCAGTGTTTGCACCTTCAAGTTTAAATCCTCGCGTCCGTCGCAGTTCTCTTTTCTTCTAACAACACGGATGCTCACTGTCAGGTGGCAACTTGTGTGGGTCACCATGCGCCGTGTTGTTCCATTGCTCGCGTGTCGCTGGCTGTCAAGCCATGCGGTTCGCATCCAGGTCACTGGATGCCACGCTTTGCTTCGTGTCACGTCGCGTCCTCGTGGCCTTACGGCTGCGGTGGCGCGATTGGACTTTGTGCACGGCCGGCTGGCAAGTCGGACGGCGTCCAGGTTACTGGACAATGCACACCCATTTCGCCGCCTTTGGACGGCGGGCTTGGTTGTCCACGCGAACACTGCGCCCTGTTCCCTCTTCTGCGTATGCACGGGGAGTTTTCCCAAGGCTGCAAGGCCAAGGGATGGGACAGCGGTGCACTCCGGTGTACAGGTGGCTGTCAAGCTGCCAGGTAGGTCCAGGGCACTGGATGTTGCACCAACTCGTCTCTCACACCATTCTTTTGGATGGTGTGTGCGCGTAAGGCCAGTTGACAAGCTGGTCATCACCCTCAGAACATCAAGGATGGCATACACATGCACATCCTTGATGAGGGGACCCCGGCATGCCGTCCTGCTGAGAAGATACTATGGCTTGTGACACCATAAGGCAGCACTGGCAGTCATGAGTGAGACTGACGATTATGTCGAGAGGTGTGCAGGCCAGGCTGCTACAGCAGCAGACCAATTTCAGATGGGGGGTTGCACACACACCTGTTGCCCTGCTAATGGGATAGCATGGCAAAAAAAAATTGTGGCTGCAGGATGGATGCTTGGGTTGGTGCATGTATCCCTGCAGTAGGGTGGAAGGGCCAACCCTGGCATGCCATCCTGCTGAAGGGGATATTGTCAACTCCCCCCATAATTCATATCTTCGAATAGCTTCTGGTTCCTGAACTGTCCAACTCAGTGGGGCCTCAATCTCATGGTCTGAGCTTGTGTGATTCACTGACTTGATATTAAGTGCACTATTTGTTCCTGAAATCAAGCCAGATGTGGTTTGGTATTCCTTCAAACAGAGTGGTATTATTCATGGCAGTATCTGCACATATTCTTCCCTGCAAAAGCTCTATATACTCCCACCCAGCAGGGGGTGTGTTGTAAGTCTGGCTGTGGGTGGTACAGCTTGGAAAGTGAGCTGTCATAATATGCATGCACCCTGGGAAAGAATGCCTGGAGGGCCTCAATGCCAGCTCCTTAAATTGCACATTAGCAAAGAGAGCTGCAACATGGCATGGATTGAAATGCACAATTTGCCCCCCTCTATATATATTTGAGTTATTACAGTGTGGAAGAGGCCTCCTGCTCTGCTGTGTGGTGCTGAATGCACATCAGGTTTCCAGTGTCAATTCCATGAAGGCAGCCCTGAAGGAATGGGAGTTATTCTTGACCTATTTTGAGGCAGACAGCAGCAATGTGATTCAGGGGACTTGGGGATGTATTTACACGGTATACAATATTGTCCAAGCAATGTCAGCCCACGGCCTCGTTCTGCAAGCGGTGAAACTCGTCGATTCCGTCTGGGAGCTCCGGTTCTTCCAAGTTTGCCAGGACATGGGTGTGGCCCATGGTTCCGTGGGCATATGGTTCAGCATACATGCCAAAGGCCTCATCAATGGTGCATGTGGCTTCCCCACCGGGCTCAACAGTGAGCAGCTGCAGCAATTTTCCCCAGCAAGCTTCACAATAACATTCACCGAGCTCTCTTTCCAGCACTTGTAAGGCAGCATGCATGCTGTAGTCGGAGGTGGGGTCGGCATACCGGGATGTGACTGCCCTCGTTATCTTATTGTCCAGAATCCAAGCCTGATCCGGATTTGTGAAATGTGAAGGTATAGCGCTTTTGGAGCCAGAGGCATTTAATTCTGGATTACGGCGCCGAATACGAGTGGGCCTAACTGGCTGTTTGCCTTTTGCCAGCCTGAGAAAAGCATCTCAGCATTTATTATGCAGGGAATACAGCCGCTGTCGGTGCTCCAGCAGTGCTTACCTCCTGTCCAGTGCACCCGAGAAAGTGCGGTCCTCCTCTTCATCCAAATATTGGATCGCAGGAGGATGGGATTCGTGCCACCGCTCTGGGTAGGGGGCATCTGGGTGGTAGGGTATCTCTCCCCATTTCTTCATTTCTCTGGCATTGGTGTAAAACCGCCAGACGCTGTCCAACCTCTCATCAAAGGCAACCTGGAAATGGTAGTGTGTGATGTCACCCCACATCCAACTCATGTCAGACTCGGCCATCGTGACAGGTACGATGAGATGCTCGCTGAGCCCCATTTTCTCCCAGTCTTTGTATGTGGACTCCGTCGGTCACCAAGCACTATGGTCTGAGTGAGAGTGAAGCTCACCGAAAGTCGTTGCATTTTTTGGATGAACCGGGTCGACAGCAAGCCAGTCCCGCTGCTTTCTTGGGATTGTCGATTGTTCATTCCATAGCCAGCTCATGTGTTCCCGGAGAAGGTACTCGTCAAAGACGTCAAGATGGTCCAACTCATCCTCGGACATAGGGTGTGCAAGAAGTTCGTCTATGATGCAGCGGCGTGCAGCAAGATATTGAATGATGCGCGTTGCATTGGAATTTACACAGGACTGAAGGAATTCCACTGGAGCGACCCTTTTTGCTTCAGGACGAGCAGCCTCTGCAAGCCATGCCTGCCACTCGTTCAGGTGATGCACGATGTTGTAGCACAGCTGAAGCCACCCCTGAGTGTATCTATGAGGAAGCGGCAAGTACCCAACAAGCTGCTTTCGGGAGTTATAAACAGGGACCCTGCAACGTTCATACTGCCCTCCATCGGGATGACCGTACACACGTCTTTCGGGGAGGCCATACCATAACATGGAGGGCTGTGTTTCTGCCCAGGTCGCTTCATCAAGCCCACACCTGATGATGGGGATCTGGAACGTTTTGATGGGCTTGGGGCGCTTCATGAGGTTTTGCTGGGACGACATGGTGACAAATTGAAACCGAGCAGTGAATGACGATGGGTGTTGATGGTGAAGATAGGTTGTGGTTGCGTTTGTGGTTGTTCCGAGCATTGTTTGTTTGCAGGGCATTGTACTTGTATGCTTTTGCTATGGCATGACGTCTAGTCTGCTCAGCAGCACTTATGAGATCATGATTCAGACCACACATATCAAAGTGATATTTAGTGAGCCACTGCAGCCAACATCACTCAGTGCCTGTCAAGAAGGGCTTGTCTTCCAGCACCTATACAACTAGGCATGGCGCAAAAAGGCTGTGTCACTCGCAGTTGGTCTTGTTTATTTGCTTTCCTGCCCGCTGGCAATGGCTAATGCCCCAAACACCCCCATTATGCCCTACCAGCTGCAAAGGCTGAGCATAGTCTGGCGAAGCTTGGCCTGTGTGCTCTATACAACAGATCCCCAGACAGGAGAAACAGCGACAGGTAAAGATGTTGTAAGGTGGCACTACGAGCAAGGTAGAGAATGAGGCAACAAGTATTAATTCAAACATGGGGGTAGGAGGTCAATTGGTGGTAGTCAACCAAGAAGGATATGGAGATAGAATGCTAAGATGAGGCCAAAGAGGCCTCAAAATGTACCACAATGCAATTGCAAATGAACCCACTCCTTGGACCTGGGATTTATCTCACAATCAATAGTAGACTGCCTCCCCCAGTGCGAATGGAACTACCTTTATATCTAGTAGGGCAACCAATACACTCCCTGTGCATCCTCTAGCTTACACAGACCCTCGCTCGTAACTAGACTTCAGCTCAAAGGCATGGAAAGCAAGACCAACCACATTTTTGCTATATGGGAGTAGAATGGGATGTTTCTACTCTAGGCGGCATGACGCCGGTGATCATGGGCCAAAAAAATGAATGTGGATAATAACGATGATCCTGTGGCGTATAAAAAACTGGTGGTCTGCTGTTATCATCACCACCCTCCTTTATTTTTCATACGACCAATTCTTTCCTTTTCTTTCGCACAGTTTGTTGGAATAGGCAAGCATGCATGCAACCACTCGTCGGCCCCGTTCACCGCCATTCTCCGTGTGCAGGGTCCCCACCGTGTACCACAATTCTTTGGACCTACATGCACTCATACCTCTTCATTCCAGTTACCTACTGTCCCTGCACCTTAGCATGTAGACCCTTCATTTCATATGTTACCTTTCAGATAGAAGTATTTATACCTACAAGCATATAGTCTGTTGCCCACCGACCGCTACCTCAGTCCATTTACCACACACAACTGAGGTGAGCATCTTTCCTTCCATGCCTAACCAGTCCGTTTACCGCACACAACCAAGACTTCTATCTAGCTGCGCGCTCCCACCCTCATCCTTGTTCGCGCTTTTACACAGCTGTACTACATCTACAAGCAGCCATGTTTAAGCTACAGCACATCAGGTTGGTGTCCCTTTGTTGTTGAACGCATGTGGTATGTCTGCCGCTAATTGTGGCATGAAACATGTGGCTAACACATGGCTATTTTCACAAGCGTGTGTTTACGCTATTCGAGCATCACGACACTGAAAAAGCTGTCTTTGGACTGACACATCCACTTTCTACCCATTACCACCATGTCATTGCAACCCACCACTGGTTTGAAGCTCAGAATTCCTGGGGGAAGAAATCTCAACTCTGTCCAAGTTGCAGAGCCCAGCTGTTCTAATGACACCGCAGCGATCAGCTGTAGGCATGATTTTTTAAGAGATTCAAGCATTGCCTGATTCATAGCATGCCAGCACCCGGTATCCAATTGCAAGATCTGCCCCTACTCAAAGTCGAGAAGGCCTTCTGCTGCTTTTGTGGAGATAGGATTAGGTCAGTTATCCATGAATGTGTGGACTGCAATGCCCGTGTCTGTGAGCAGACCCAGAAACGTGGGTCTGGCTGCATTGCTATGGGGACTGTAAAGGAGGGTATCGAGTTCAGATGCTTGCCCTGTGATCAGAGGCACTGCAAAAAGGAAAAAGGCCAAGGAGGCCTTCCGGTGAGATCCCATGGATATTCACCCTTTCTATAGCTTTCGCACTGATGCCATGTCGCTCCCAGTATACGCTTATTGGCTATGGCAGGAAGAGGCGAGCAAAGCTCTGCTGGCCACTCATGCTCATCAATATGCACATACCAAGTGGTTATAAAAGCCTGCTTCCTGAGGCTTTGCACCTCGATTTTAAAAACCACTACTTGTCATTCCCAGAAAATGTAAATCATCAAAAGTCATTGTCCCTCAGTGAACTGACCTTGAATCAATACAGCTCCACCTAATTGATATACCACTCCAGCCAGGTGGTCAGAAGCTTGCCCACCAATGGATGCAGCCTGGAATCCAGTTCATCGAGCACTCTGTGGTATCCAGAGTTCCAGCAAACATATTTATAATCATCGAGACGATGATGGACTTCAATGCTGGGACACTCATGTGGTCCAATCCACCCAGTAATATGGCAAGGGGTTTCCTACAGGATCTGTTGGAGCAGTTCTGCACGAAAGAATTGCCTGCAAGCATGGCCGAGGCAAGGAAAGCAGCAATATTAGCAGAGGGAACGCAGGGTGCTGGCTGGTATGATGCATCTCCATTCTCACGTGGGGGCTGGCGGGGCCTGTTTGTTACCGTGGGTGGCTTTCCTACCCGATCCCTCAGTACTTTCCAAAGCTTTCAAAAATTGGTGATCCAGTAAGCATGGGATAATTTGCAGAGCAGTCTGGCTGAAGTGGAAATTCAGTGACCATCTAGACCTTGTTGTGGGCTTTACTGCAAGATCTTTCAAGGCAGAGTATGCCAAGGATGCGATCAGCCAGCTCATCGAGCGCATTGCGGTCGACAAGACCATGGATATCTGGGAGACAGCGGTGCGCTGCTTTGGTAACGACGCATACTTGTTGGATTCGACGGCCGTGGTTGTGACCTACCGGGAGAGGGGGTCTAGAACTGTGCATTCCAGAAGGATTGCACAGCACTTTCTGCCGTTCAGACCATGGGGGGTGGAGTTTCGGGTTTGTCGCACTGAAGGGCCTAAAGATCCGCGCAACTTCATCGTCAGAGGGGACAGGGAAGGAGTGAGGATGGAGTGCAATTCATGTGGTTGGAAGTCGGCCTGGGTGAAGGAGAGACACCTGGAAGGCCTGCTATTCCGCCTGAATAGCAAGCTCCCAAATGTATACTGGCACGACTTTCCGCCCAAAGAGGAGCTAAAAAATCTCTTTGTTAACACCACCGCGAAAGCAGAGGAGCATGAGAAGGCAGAGGATTCAGAAACAACATAGGTTAGATACATATGAGCCAGTAAATATTGTATCCAGCTATCCTATTTGATTGTGATTCGAAAGTCTAATCGAATTGCAAGAATTGAGACCCTCAAACAGCCGAATTGATGCACGTCAAGATGTAGGCATCAGGCTCTGCCCTCTTGTGACAATTTCATTTTCCACTTTCTCCCCCACCTTTTTCTCTTTTTACCACACCACCCAGGAAGCTAAGCTCAACCCCCCAATTGTTGGCCCTCCGGTCATCACTTTGGGTTTCTTGTCATCTGACATGCCCCACACGCATTCTTCCATATTCCAACTAGCTGGGACTGGGATTAAGTATTTGTGACTTTTTGACCATACTGTAAATCAGGAAAAATCTTAAATCGCATAACAACCAAAGCATGCACAGATATGTACATTCGACACTAGACTTTATAAAAATGAAGCTTGGGCCCTGAAATCCAGCCTCATAGGGCCTAAAGCCTGGTCTAGGGCCCAGCTTTGGGAGCTGTAATGGTGAGAGCAATACAACGGTGCACATGGGCAGTGATGACGGTGCAATGATGGCAATGACAATTGTAATTGGCATGACCTTGCCACTGCTGTCATCTGGTAGGACAAGGAGAAGGGGGGGGTGGAGCTTGTAGGGCAACATGTCACATGAGAAGGATGAGAATGAGGGGCGAGGGTGGAATGCCGACTGTGCTATGAAAATTGGCGCATTATCCCGTTGGGTAGGGCAAGGGTGGATGTTGGGAGTGGAAGGGCAAGAATGACATGACGGCATGGATGTGGCAATTGTGCGATTGTGATTGCCATATCATTGTTGTCAGGTAGGGCAAGGGCAAGGGTGACATGGAGGTAAGGACAAGGGCAAGGGCAGTGCAAGGGTGACACAAGCAGTGGAAGCATGACGGCTACAACATGGTAATCATGCTGTCGCAATTGCCATGTTGTCATTGTGAGATGGAGGCGAGAATGGCATGGAGGTAAGGATGATATGATGTGATGGGGGCGTATACATGACACTGAGAGAATTACAAAGCGGTAATCGCAGCGGTGTGGTTGCTGAAACTGCTATGTTATGCATATCATTGAGAATTATTCCTTCTTTGCATGGTTCATCTGCCTCATGACAAACTCTGATGCCTTCTCTACCCTCTAGGCCTGGAAGCTATCAGAAGGTGGAACTGTGTGCATCCCTCGGAGGTAGCGACATGTCCATTCCCCATGTGCAGGGTCTTGGCGACCCATACACCACAGTATCTACATTCTATGTCACTTTACATTCGTACCTACTCACCTATGTTTTTCCTTTCATTTTGACCCTTCATTCTACATATTATCCTTTAGATACGAGTACTTATAGCTACGAATATATAGCTTACCGTATGCCAACCACTTCCTCAGTCTGTTCACCACACATGACTATGCGCTATCCAAACTTACTGCATACATAGACTGCCCATCTGGGTAACTAATACTACTAGTCTGTTCGCCGCACACGACTGAGATTGCCCATCTAGCCATGTGCTTCCGCCCTCACCCAGCACAGCTGGCTTTTGTTGTGTGGGGCTGCACAACAGCTCACTGCATCCCACAATGGTCATGTCAAGGGATTGCATGATGCTATCTATAGGGAAGGCCTACGCTATGTGTGCCTCAAGTGATTTACTCTTCAAGCACTGAGATAAACTGGTTGTAATGGCCTGCTATCTATGTAGGAATATGACCGGGACTAGGGACGAAAGGCGCACGGCTGGTAGGAATACTAATACTGAGGTTTGTTGCCATCGAGCGAGACACTAAATACTAGGTAGTATATGTACTCAAGCATAAAAGGAAAAGTACGGAGCAGCAGGGTCAAGACAAAAGACCAGGAGGTCCTGTGTACAGTGGGCATCGTTGCGGACTGTGACGACCCTTCGAGCTATTGTACTGTATCATAACTAACTACATGCGAGGTACTGTAAGATCCATGAAATGTAAGGGTCGGCAGGTATGTGAGTACAGCGCGCACAATTGCTTTATTCTCAACAATATATCGAATGGAACACAAGTCAAATTGTAAAATGAGCACTCTCCTAGTTTGGATGTAAGTGTCTGACCTACTGTAAGTGTCCGAGCTATGTGGGTGTCCGACATATTGTAAGCGTCTGACCTGTGTAAGCGTCCGACCTATGTAAGTGTCCAACGTATCATAAGCGTCCGACCTGTGTAAGTGTCCGACCTGTGTAAGCGTCCGACCTATCATAAGCATCCGACCTGTGTAAGTGTCCGACCTATCGTAAGCATCTGACCTGTGTAAGCGTCCGACCTGTGTAAGTGTCCGACCTATCGTAAGTGTCCGACCTATGTAAGTGTCCGACATATCATAAGCGTCCGACCTGTGTAAGTGTCCGACCTATCGTAAGCGTCCGACCTATGTAAGTGTCCGACATATCATAAGCGTCCGACCTGTGTAAGTGTCCGACCTATCGTAAGCATCCAACCTATGTAACTACGTCTGACCTACTGTAAACATCTGACCCATTGTGAGCGTCCAATCTATTGGCAATGTGTGATCTACCATGAGCATCCAATCTATTGTAAGTATTTGACCTGTTATAAGTGTTGACCTATTGTCAATGTCTATTCATTCGACATATTATAACTAGTCCTGCCATCTGTTTCTGACCATCCAGCCCTTTTACTATTGCAGTTTTCGCGCGGAACTTTCATCTATATAGATATATTTTGCTAACAATTCACCCATCCCACTGTCCAACTGTCCGTCCATTTCATAGTCGGACGTCCGACCATCCAACCGTCGGACATCCGACATCTAGGGGGGCGCAGATGTCAAATAATATAGATAGAATGAACAAACCTGATGGAGGATAGGTTAGTCAAAATATGGGGTGGTTCTGATGGGCAGATTGAGGGATGGATCAGTGGGAAGCAGATTGTGTACCATAGATCCACTATCAGGGGGAGATAGGTGGTAAAACAACTCACAGTTTGGATGTAAGCAATGCATAGCAATTGAAATCATTGCATAGCAATTATAGGGGTCCTAGAATGTTGTTTCAAGGGTTGGATTGAGGGACAGAGGGGTAGGAAGCGGATTGTGTACCATAGGTCCGCTATTGGGGGGATAGGTGGTAAAATGACTCACAATTCAGATGTAAACGATGCGTAGTAATTGAAACCATTGTGTAGCAATTCTAGGGGTCCTGGGATGTTGTTCTGATGGTCAGATTGAGGGATGGAGGGGTAGGAAGTGGATTGTGTACCATAGATCCGCTATTGGGGGGATAGGTGGTAAAACAACTCATGGTTAGGATGCAAGCAATGCGTAGCACTTGAAACTATTGTGTAGCATTCCTAGAGGTCCCGGAAAGTTGTTTCAAGGGTTGGATTGAGGGATGAATTGATAGGAAATAGATTGCATACCATAGATCCGCTATTGGGGGGATAGGTGGTAAAATGACTCATGGTTTGGATGCAAGCAATGTGTAGCACTTGAAATTGTTGCGTAGCATTCCTAGAGGTCCTGGATTGTTGTTCTGGTGGTCAGATTGAGGGACGGAGGGGTAGGAAAGATTCTACAAGCGTCAGGATGGTCATAGCTGACAAGGAGTAAAAAAAGCCTTACAGAATAGGAACCACCAAACAGATTTATGCCATTCTTGTTGTGTAAGATACCTGGGTGTCATATAATGGCTTTCAAGCAGATTTGTTAGGATATTTGGACTGTGTGGTGTTGCCAGAGATGGATGGAAAGTGGAGGGGATCAGGGGAGGGTCTGATTGTGGCGTGGGAATTGGGTGGTTGTGTGACCGCCGGGGTGTCATATAGATAGACACTTCCTTGGAGCATGTGGAAAGACCATGGATATCACCTGCTCACCAATTCCTTTCAAATGTTCTACCTTGGTCCTCCAGTCCAGGTCATGGAATATGTTATGACTGTTGGATATGTGGAGGGGTATGATCCAAAGTATCAGGTCTCTGACAGAGTTACAGGAAATGACAGTGGTCAGGTAATTATTTGCTCTTTTGTGTCATGCATATCAATGGATTTATATTTATCACACTCTTTATTATTCAGTTCATGATTATGGGTGGTGAAGAAATGCTGGAGTATGTTGGTGAATCACCAAGTCTACAATAGCCCTTTCAAAGGAGCCTCAATATGTTTGTCCATGGTTGCCTCCCATATCCTGAAGAGGAGGACAAGTATGTCTGTGTAGACCTTGAGAAAGATGGTCAAGACTTTGATGTCAAAGATATCAACATCTCTGTGGATATTGACAGCATCATATGGACCACAAAGCACTTTGTATGCAAGACAAGCATAGGAGTATATATGATGCCAGTCTATGACAGCAAACCTGGCATTGCAAAGCACAACCATGTATACATTGACATTCTGATTCCACAATCAGAGTCATATCAGCATGCCTTGGGTTCACGTACAGAGTGGCTGTCCAAGAAGTTCCCCATGACTGCCATTCCCCACACCATCATTGGCAAGCTTGGATCTGCATCTGGCCACAATCTCATAGTCTACATCATGTTTTCCAGGATAATCCACAGGAGTCCATTCAATGGAAGGTGGATGAACATGATGCCTCAGGTTGTTCTTGACCCTTTTTGGGAGGAAGCTTTCTGCCAGCCATCTTGGAGAATGTTAGCAAGAGCTGGGAGCCCTATGTGAAGCAAACCTTGATGGAGGCAAGATACAAGACCCCAGGAGGTAATAGCAGGGGAAGCTCCAAGACCACCCCACTCTCCAACAGGGTCTTTGAACAGGTTCAGCAGTCCATGTGTCACATCATAAATGATGACAGTGCACTCTACTCGATGTATGGATTGTTCTTCTTTGTGGTTGAAGGCAAGGGCATCAAGCTGTTCACCAAGGATGGCCAGGATGGTGTCCACTAGTCTCCAGAGATTGCCCTCCAGCAGAATCTCTCCTGTCTTGATTGGACACACATGTTGGATTGCAAGGCTGGAGAGCTCGTCATTGACATAGGTGTTGGCTTTACTCCCAGATCTGAGAAACCCATGACCAGTTTGTGGAGACTGGATGCACTGGAGGAATCATATGGAGCAGCAGGTTTCAACAGGGGAACTGTCCATCACCAGTGCATGCTGTCCCGATATGGTGCATTGCAGGCAGAGATAAACAAAGAATGTGCCCTTCAGATCCACATAGTGTTCAGAAGCACATACAATCTCTACTATGAGGCTGTCTGCACCAGCAACAACATTCCTGTGTTTGCCAAGGACAGCAATGCATACCAGCTTACTTCAAAGTACTACTCTGAGTGTTCCAAGATGGTCAAGCTCTTCCAGGAGGGAAAGAAGAAGATGTATGGTGTGAGGGATGAGTACAGAGTCAGTGGGCAGGCAGCACAGGTCTTGCTGAGAAAAATCATTCCCAAGATGTGTATCCCTCCCATCCATCCATCTTCTTTTTTAGTAACCCATGGATAGGCAAGGAGATATATGCGATCCAAGCCAGTTCTGTGGCTGCCCTCTGATGTTTGGTTTGGTTTCCTTTCCAGAAGGGTCAAGGAATTGCAGCATACACAGATCATGCTTGTGAGGAAGAACCCTCCTAATCTTGGCATCATGACTGGCATTTTAAACCACATGTTGCGCTGTGTCACCTCCACTCCCATCATCTTTGACTTTCATGTCAGGGAGTCTATGGCCCTGTTGGAGTACTGGAATGTGTTGGAGATTGCCAACATGTTCTTTATGCAAGAGCTGGATGTTTACCTGAAGTATCCCTTCCTGGAAATTGTTCAACAGATTGATGATGCACATGTTCTCACTATCATGGGGCTCAATGCAAAGGAACAATGAGACAAGGTGCTCACCTTCCACAATCCTGGCATCTACTATGGGTTTGATCAGACAGCAATGTTTCCAATAGGACCAAATCCAACCTGGACCAAGCTCAGACAGACCATTGCTGACAATACAATGATCCTCATAAAGGAATGGTCATATCCTTCCAGATTTGACCACTTTGGTCTGGCTGTTGCAAGGCTGTTCTGCATGTTCACCACACAGATGTGGATGATGATAGCAGATGATGCCTTCAAGGGGATCGATCATTCCAGCACCCACTTCCTTGTCAGATGTGATGTGATGCTGGACCATCATCAGTGTGGATGACACACTCACCAACACTGTGTTCAAAGCATCCAATGCTGGACTAGAGAATTCACAAGCCACCATCCATGGTTGTCAGGGTCCTAGGTCCATGTCATTCTCAGATTGAATGGAAACCTTCTTCCCACCACCAGATTTAGCACTCAAGAAGGATTCACAGTGGAGTACTGGGAGGGTGAAGGATACATCAAGAAGTACCATGATTGGCTTCAGGACTATGTGGAGCAAGACCGGTTTCTCTTGAATGATGCTCTGGGATCTATTTTTGCTGAGCTACAGTGTCTACCTGCAAGCCAAAAGATGACAAGGAAAAGCAAGGGCTTGGTCTGGAAGTGCAAGAATGGATCCTTTGTGTTTGTGATGAACCCCAAGTTCTACAAGATAGAGAGCCTAAGCAAGGAGTCCAAACAGGCTCAGAGAGGTAAAGGTGGAGGAGTGCAGCACATGCGTTGCCAAATCAAGTCCAAGAAGGTGTTCACTGAGGAACTGTGGAGGTCCAGTGGATTTGATGATCTGGCAAGTAGGAGGGATGAGACTGACAGACAGAAGAGGCAAGCCTTGCAGAGATGCCTTTCAGTCATGTCTCAGGCTAAAAGAAACAAGAGAAAGCCACCCACACCATGAAGAAATGGACAACAATCCAAACAGGCTTCAAAAGCTTGTGAAGACACACCCAGCCCAGTATCCAAAGAAGGATCAGAAGACAGTGACGTTGAAATGGATAGTGGGGTCGAGATGGACTATCCTGCTTCTCCTGAAACTGATGGTATGGATGTGGATGAGATGGATGATAGTATGGATGTTGATTGATATATAGTTTATATAACATGTTCTCTTCAATGATTGCTCTCAGCTCCAGTGAATTTATTTGTAAGGTTATATGCCCACATTCCCATAAATCAAGGACACACACCTGTGACCTGCAAACATGTTTCCTGATATTCATTTACTTTCTGAAACCACTGAAAACACACACAAGACTCAATGAAACTTTTGTGAGGCTCTGCATCCCCACCCTTTCCCCTACATGACTATTCTTTGATTGGCACAAAGTAAATCAAGGACACATGCACATAACCTGGAAACATGCTTCCTGGGGTTCATTTACATTCCAAGTCCATTGGTTGTGGGGCTCTATGCCCACACCTCCCTTCTTGCTCTGCCAACTTCTTGATCACTCCAAATTAATTCAAGAACACATGTCCATGACCTAGAAACATGCTTCCTGGGGTTTTATCACCTTCCTAATTCACTGATAACATTTTCTAGATCCTGTGATTTTTTTGTGAGGCTCTGTGTCCAATCTTCCTCCCTGCTTCAACAATTTCTTGATCACTTCTAATTAATTCAGTAACACATGTTCATGATCTGAAAACATGCTTCCTAGGGTTCTTCTACCTTCTAATTCTACTGTGAACAATTGCTAGATACTGCGATTTTTTTGTGAGGCTATATGCCTAATCTCCCTCCTTGCTTCAACAATTTCTTGATCACTCCAAATTAATTCAGGAACATATGAATATGACCTGCAAACATGCTTCCTGGAGTTTTCCTACCTTCTCATTTAAGTGATAACACTTGATAGACCCAGCGATTTTTTTGTGGGGCTCTATGCCCACACTCCCCTCCTTGCTCTGTCAACTTCTTGATCACTCCAAATTAATTCAGGAACACATGTCCATGACCTAGGAACATGCTTCCTAGCGTTCATCGGCCTTCCAAATCCACTGGTAATACTTGCTAGATCCTGCGATTTTTTTGTGGGGCTCTATACCCACATCCCCCTCCTTGCTTTGACAATTTCTTGATCACTCCAAATTAATTCAGAAACACATGTCCATGACCTAGAAATATGCTTCCTGGGGTTCTTCTACCTTCCATATCCACTGGTAACATTTGCTAGACCCTGTGAATTTTTTGTGGGGCTCTGTGCCCAATCTTCCTCCCTACTTCAACAATTTCTTGATCACTTCTAATTAATTCAGGAACACATGACTGTAACCTGGAAACATGCTTCCTGGGGTTCTTTCACCTTCCATATCCACTGGTAACATTTGCTAGACCCTGTGATTTTTTTGTGGGGCTCTACACCCCCACCCTCTCCTCTTCTCAACAATTTCTTGATCACTCCAAATTAAATCAGGAACACATGTCCATAACCTAGAAACATGTGTCCTGGGGCTTTATTACCTTCTTAATTAGCTGGTAACATTAGCCAAACCCTGCGAATTTTTTGTGGGGCTCTACACCCCCACCCTCTCCCCTTCTCAATAATTTCTTGATTGCTCCAAATTAATTCAGGAACACAAGACTGTGATCTGGAACAATGTTTCCTGTGGTTCATTTACCTTCCAAATCCACTGGTAACATTTGCTAGACCCTGCGATTTTTTTGTGGGGCTCTATGCCCACATCCCCCTTCTTGCTTTGATAATTTCTTGATTGCTCCATATTAAATCAGGAACACATGTGTGCTGCCTGAAACTTGTTTTCCCAGTGTTTCTCAACCCTCTAAATCCACTGGAGATGTTCACAAAGCCCCTGCTATTTTTTTAGATGGTCTTTCACCTATGCTCCAATATGCTGTGATACAAACTTGTTTGCTTTATATCACAGGATTCCGACCACCGATCTTCAAGATAGGTGGTGCAAAATGATCCCACAGATGCCTTCTATTTTATGAGATGAACAGATCTTAGAAATAAAAAATCAAATTAGAAACTTAATTCCAAAATAACCATATAAGTGAGTCGCTGGATTTCAGTGTTATTGGATCTCATCTGTTGTATTTCACACCTTAGGGATATCTATGCCTCCTCAATCTTTAATCTCCAAGACAACCAGGTGGCCAATCCTCTGCTTTGGGAATTAGGGTCTGATTGGCAATGGAGAAGGTCGATCTCTACACTTTGGATGCTTTGTGCTGTAATGAATTAAAAACATATAGCAGTGAGTCAGAGGATAAAACTAACCCTTTTTTAGCTGCATCTCAAATATGTCCATGGCTGAAGGGTTGGTGATTTGCTGTTTATAGACATTCTTCTCCTGTGTGAGCCATTGCTCTCTGTCAGATGCAGCCACTCCCTCATCCAGATCATAAAACACTGAACAGGCCAATGCTGTAGATTTCCAAGCTAGCTTGAGCTTTCTCTGAAGGCTTTGTGCTTCAAATTCCTAATGAGCTTCAGCAATATTTCAGATGGAATGACAGCTTACTCATTCAGGTCATTTTCAAGAAATTGGAATCAATCATTTGAAAATCCAATAATTCCTGTTGGTGGGGTGATGACATTCTCCAAGTTAACCCTGAAATGATGTTCAAAGTAGACCAGAGTGTCTCGATGATTTCTCCATCTACCCACCCTGCTCTGGTTATACACAGTGGAGCATATCAGGCAAAACAGGATGCTTGGTGCCCATGAACATGTCAAATACCAATCCCAGGAATGAGCTCCAGATTGGTTGATATGTCAATGTCCCTGCTACTTTGAACCTGAGTTCAGAGCTTCTTCATATAGGAGCAATTGGTGTCATAGAAGCATATTACCCAGTAATGTCTTCCATGTTATATTTCAAGGCATTTGCCAAAGAATAATCCATGTTTATTTGCCTATTGTGATGTTTCAGAGTTCAGCTTTTCTCAACCATGTTGGTTTACCTTTCACCCCTCTGGAAATCAATGACCAAATGTGGCACAAAGCATCCATGCTGAGCACATGCTGAAGCACTGATCCCTGTTGCCTCCAGCTTACCTTGGCTTGCATTTGCCTAATTGACTGCACAATGATTGTTGCATGCTGATCTCTTATTATTTACCATCAGCTGCTGATGAGTTGAATGAATGTTTTTCACTATACCCCCAGAGGCTGCTTTATGATCTTTAAATAATTCTGATATTCTGTTTGGTTGACCATATACCTGAGGCCATCTATGAGCCAAATCCAATCATTCAGTCACTTTTCATGCAAATGCTTGGCTTTGAAGTTTCCATCCATTATCACAGTTTGGGTATACTTGGGGCTATTATTAGTATGATAGCCTGCATACTGGGAGTTAGTGTAGTCTCTTACTTCAACAGCTCATTGTCAGGCAAATTTATATTTATTCCTGGCTGGGGACATGCAGGGCAAAAAAGAGTCAGATCTCCTTGCTTTGGTGATTCAGACTGATGACTGAGTCCATTCCACCTCAGGAGTTTAAGTAGCCTCCATTGCCTTGCTACCCTAAGCAGCTCACAGTATCTGTTCTGTACAATGTTCAGCCAATGGAAATAAAACAATGATGACACTCACCAGCACCAGATGCAGAAACACACTGGATGTTATCCTTCTCAATTTGCTAGAATAGTTCATCCTGAATGTCCCACATTCCAGGTTATCCTGAATAAAATCATCCAGGACCAAGAAGGTAAATGCTGTTTTCGGTGAATGTATAGTTGCAGGGAAGAGTTTGCTCTGAAGCAGATGTAAATACTCTGGTTCAGAATCTTGGCATACACAAAAGTTGACCAAGAGGAAATGTATTCTGGTCACATCAACAACAGTGAGATAATCTCCTCCCTTGGGTGGATGAAGATTATGAAGTATATGATTGGAGTCAAGGTTCTGTCATTCACCATCATGATTGACCAGTGTTGATGATCTTCAGGAGTCTTGTCCTGTGTTGTAACAAGTTGGACACCAAACTCCATTATGTCCAAGGTGTATCTTGAAGCCAGCCTGGTTGAGATGTCAAAACCTTAATCAGGAGAAGCTCTGAGTTGGGAGAGAAGATATACCAATGTAAGGGAAGAATCCTCAAAGAAGGAGCCATTCCATTGTTGAACCCTATGAAATGGTGACTTTTTGTATTTGGTCCAGCAATAATAGGTGCAGAACAAGGGCATCCTGAAGCAATCCAAGCATTGGTAAGTGCCATCTGCCA
>JBBPLR010000470.1:0-18598 GCA_038089915.1 Sutorius australiensis
CACATCGCCTTGATGGCTATGTGTATGCTTCCATTCTACATGCGTTGCACGCATGTTATACCCACTTCCATTCCTATTTATGAACCCTTAGACCGTATCTTCCAATTTACTATTTATCATACGGACTATTGGTATATCTATTAGATCTACCATACATGGGTGTACATAGAGTAGATGTATATAAAGCAAGGCGACTACATTGGACGTCCTCCAGTCTAGTTCACCTTGAAGTCTTCCCCAAAGCTTCAGGCGAGCTCTTGGGCATATTCCGCCCTTGACTCACAAAGTCCCATTCCTCTACCTAGACGGTAGATACCCAACACAGGATCTAGCTAGGAGTTCATTAACGACTCAGGGGCTACTACACCCCCTAGGTTTTGGGTTGTTTCAGCCGGAAGTTAGCAAAGTGGTCAAGGAGAGGGAGCTGGGATGCACGCATTGGCGGCATGACTATGCGATTCAAGGTGCATGATTTTTCCACCTCATCATGGAGTGCCCTAATTGCCCCAAGGAGCGCGCGATAGCGAAGATCTCTTGCAGCTCTCGAGTCACTTGAATCCGCAGAATCAGATCCACTCTCGGATTCAAGATCGGACAGAAGGGGGGTGAGAGGTGTTGGGGGTGTGATGACGATGACCTTGTCATCAAGGTCATCTGAGTCATATTGATTGTCTGGTTCTTCCGATCGGGAGCATAAGTTCTTGATCCTAGTCATCAGAACGTTGTACTCTAATTGATCAAGATCTGTTAGTAGTTTTTTTCTTTGTGACACATGAGGCATGATGGAGGGGGATGTACTTTGGGGTTATCTGACACTTGGGTTGATGTGCTACTACTTGATCTATTTTATTTTTGGAATCTAGACTTCGACTCTGTTCAATCCGAGTGATAAGTTGTCATGCAGCCACAGTGGGATCTCAGCCCAGTACTTGCCATTGGTTCAGCACAGTCGCGGTTTCAATTTGATCACTTAAACAGGGCTACTTTAAATTCCAATAATAGCCATATAATAGCCCCGGCATAGCCTCAGAATAGCCATTTTGAATACCACTAGTGCTTCTTCTGCACTGTGTATCATGATGTGTTTTTCTGCTTTGGAGATCCTTTCTGCTGGAATGACCACTACTCCATGGTTGTCATTTTCTATTCCCACAGCGAGATCTTCTCTCCTTGACAGAGCATCCACCTTTCCCATGGATGACCCTGGTTTATTGATCAGAGTGTAATCAAATCTTGATAGGTATTGTGTCCATCTCACTCGTCGTCAATTTAGGTTTTGAGATTTCATGAAGTATTGGAGGTTTGCGTGATCGCTCCAAATCTCATATTTGTGTTCTGCGCCTTCTAGATAGTGGTGCCATTGCTCCAATGCCAGTATTATGGCTAACATTTCCCATCCTTTTCCATGGATAATACTGCTCTGGTTGCATAATCTGAAGCATTTGCTTCTACATGAAATTGACAGTCGTTGTCTGGATAAGTGAGTACCAGTGCAGTGGTAAATGCTTGCTTGAGCATGTCGAAGGCTTCTTGTTGTCTTTGTTCCCATTTCCAGGATTCATCCTTTTTTGTTAGATTGTGCAAAGGTCGTGCAATGATCAAGTAATCCTTTATGAAACGGCGGTAGAAATTTGCTAAGCCTAAGAAGCTTCGCACACCTTTTACGTTGGTGGGAACGGGTCATTCCCAAATTGCTTGTACCTTTGTTTGGTCCATTTCGATCCCTTGATCGGAGACTATTATTCCAAGGAATTCTACTGATTTCACTCTGAAGAAGCATTTTTCTGGTTTTATGAATAGATTGTTTTCTTTCAGTTGTCGAAGGACCTCTAGTATGATTTTGTCATACTCTTCTTGGTTGTCTGTTTTCGTGAAAACCAGTATGTTGTTGATATATATTATTACAACTCCTTCCATATTGGTGAATATCTTGTTCATCATTGTTTGAAATATACTTGGCAAATTGCATAAGCTGAAGTACATGACTAAGGGTTCAAAGGAGCCTCTGTGACATACAAAGGCTGCCTTTCATTTGTTGCCCTCCTTTATGCATATGTTATTGTATCCCCATCAGAGATCCATCTTCGTAAACATCTTTGCTCCTTTTAATTTGTCAATGAGCTGACTAATCAGTGAGAGCAGGTAATTGTTTTTGATGGTGTGTTCGTTTATGTAACAATAGTCTTGCACCATCCTTTTCTTTCCATCTTTCTTTGGTATGAAGAATACTGGGAACATTTGTGGAGATTTCGAAGGTCGTATGTAACCTTTTCATAATTGTTTGTCCACAAAGTCTGAAACTTCCTTTTCTTCTTCTATGCTCATGGGGTATAGTTTGGCCTTTTTTGGTTGGTAATCAGGCTTTGTGTTGATGGTGTGATCCCAATCTTTTTGTAAAGGCATTCATTCGGATGCTTTCTTAGTAAAGATGTCTAGAAAACTGTGAAATTCTTGTGGTACCATCTCCTCTGTGGTTTTCTCCACAGTGTCCTTTTTTGTTGATCAGATCTTTTTAAGCCTTTGATATATGTAAGGCATGTCGTTAATTTCTTGTTCCTCTAGGGTTTGGAGGAACACGGATCTGTCCCTTAATAGATAACAGGATCAGGGGCATCATGTGAGTTCAACTTTTCCCATTTTCCAATCTATTTCAGGGTTGTGCTTCTGTAACCATGTGTATCCCAGGATAAAAGGGTTCTTTCCCAAGTTGGTCACGTCTGCTGTTATCTTTTCTCAGTGTCTGTTGAAATCTACGATTATTTCTGCTGTATGGGAGATGTTTCCTGCAGAATTCTTTGATCCATCTACATTGAATACGGGTATAACCCGTTTGAGTTTGGTCATGGGTATTTTGTTTTCCTTGGCCCATGCTGCATTGATGAAGGTGCTATTGGCTCCACTATCTAACAGAGCTTCTATCTCCTTCATTTCTCCTTTTGCTGTTGCTGGCGCAACCTGTATTTGTAGGTTGATTTCTCTCCTCTGGTTTAGTGATCTGAGGCAGATCCTTTCTGGGTTTTCATAAATATTTTTATTTTTATTTTTGAAGGAATTAAGCCTGCATTCCCATGCAGCAAGCTCACTTTCATGAGACCCCTTCTTGGTTGTTTGAGGAGTTGAATCCTCGTATATCCTATCTTCCTCATACGTAAAGTCCTGGATACTAGTATCTGAGTCCATATCATCGTATAGTACAGAAAATGAATTTGTAAACGAAATATTGTTTGGTCTGCAGTCGCCCAGTTTGGCTACAGACTTTGCTCTTTTCCCAAGACATCGGTGAAGTAAGCTTTGGCTGTGTCATAGTCCATATTCGCTATTTGTTTCATGCGAGGATCTTTTCACAGCATTGATGGACCTGCGCTTGTCTCTGCAGCTCTAACCATTCTAAACTTGGAACATCTTCGGGAGTGTCCACCTCCCAGGAATTTGCACTCAGGGCATTCCTTTTTTGGCTTTTTACACTCCACTGCCCTGTGGTTGCCTGTGCAATTGAAACATTTCATTTTGCGGGTGTTAACCGCATCTATGTCCATGGCATTTGGATCTCACCACTTTTTCCCTTCTTCCTTTGGTTTGAGATTGAAGAAGGAGATTCCTTTGTTGCAGGCGGCATATGCTTCCATGGCATTTCTGACCTCGTGTATGGTCTCCTTGTATTTTTCTAGATCCATCCTTTGTCGTAGAGATCTAAGGAAAATCTCCTTCATTATCTCGTTTCTTACTGCCCTTTTGAGCAGTATAATTGTGGCGTCCAGGGTACATTCAGACTTTATTATCTTGGCCTCCCATCAGACCAAGAATGATTCTGTCCTTTCTCTCATTCCTTGTTTCATTACAAGCAAGGCGTTTCATGCCTCATCAATTTGGTTCTTTGGATGGAACCTTTTCTTTAGCTCGTCCCAGAGCTCTGTCCTTGTAGGCCATGCATGCCTGCTTCCTTCCAAGTATGTTCTTAATATTTGAGTGGACCATTCATCCACTCAGTGTCTGTCTGATTCCCCATTCTTGGGGCAGACCCTTGATAGCACTGCCATGGTAATGTCTTGGTCGGAGATGAATGTGTCCTTGTGATAGTCGATGTACATCGATATCTTGACCTTCCACTGGTCAAATTTGGTGTAGTCCCCATCAAAGTTTCCGGGGTCTGACACTACGTCCACCTTCTTTGTTATTTTTGTGTCAGTCATTCTTAGACCAGCCATGCTTTGTTGTAGGAGTGCTATTGTGTCTTGGAGCCTTGTGATCTGGTCCATCGCAATCTCCATGTTGGTCGTGGATGCCATTTGTGGCAGCAGCATAGGAGGATCTGGGTGGATTGGGCTTGGTATTTCTTCTTCTTCTGTGTCTACCAGTGGCAAGAGATCTCTGAATTGGTCCACATTGGTAAGGGTGGTATCTAGGGATGGCATGTCCTGGTTCTTTTCTCAGGAGTACTGCCAAGGCTTGGTATTCGTGAGATCTGTACTTTTCCATGAAGTCGTTGCATTGAAATTGTTATGGGAACACACGGGAGTACCTTGTACGACGGACACCCTGTATCCCACTTTTCTTTTTTCACAATCTGATCTAATCTAGATCTTAGATCACATCTCATCATATGTATCGGATCTAATCTCTTACCTAGATCCTCTTCCATTCCTTACGCTTCCATTCCCTTCCCACTCTACTCCTCATGTCCACTCCACTCTTCCATTCTGCCACCACCGCACGTACTACATGCCTCCTCCATATTTAGCTGTACCATAACCCTAGCACAGCACATGTAAACTATAAGTAGCGTCACTGTAGGACCTTACATCCTCAGTTCCTTTATTCTATCCTCTTGCCTACAAATGTGTAGCCAAAGCTGACTGGTCCGCACAACGGTGTAAACCCAGTAACAGGCACTCTATGCCTACTTCTTCGAGTCACTCATCTCTTATGATCTGCCTGTTTCAGAAATCCTGCCACAAGGAAGTTGGCTAAGTGTGGGATTTCTTCTTCTTCTTCTTTGATTAGACCCGGGATGAAGTTGTTTGGGTCATACTCGGGTACCTCGTATAGGTAAGGAGTTTCTTCTCGTTTAATCAGGGAAGTCATGTTGACTCCGAGATCAGGGTTGAACATCCAAAAATGTTTATATGAAAAACTTCAGGTGAGGACTTCTCACTCCAACCACAAAGATGCAATCGGGCCAATAGCCTTTCCGACTTGCCTAAGTAGAGAAATATACGTAGCTCCTAGTCGTCGGGCACAAGACCGCTCTTTGTCGGAGTGTAGATAACTCGGATTATAATAAATGCACCACACGAGGATGCTCACTGAAGCGTGAAGAAAGTGAAAGTGTTTTTGTGGCGGTGTTTAAACCAATTAAGCTTGCTTGAGAGCACCACTGGACCGCCCTAGATAGCTAAGTCCCTTCACCAGCATATTGCTGGGGTATACATAAAAGAAAAAGGAGGCACAAATGCACAAGAAGTTGTGAAGGTTGTAAAACGAGGTCTCCTTAAGCCTGGAGTCTGGCTATATCCCTTTAATGCTAGGGGCCACATGTAACAGCGAGGTAAATGAGTAGAGCGGTCGAAACTGTAGTCAAGTTCTTCTGTGGCAACTCCAATCCAAAAAGGACCAGGCTACTCAGTGAGATACTGACTTAGAGGCAAGAGCGGAAGATGGAGGTATTCTGAAGAGAACTTGACTGAGTTCTCTCAGTGTTGCATTCAGGTTTATATACTACTACAATGTTTGTACTTGTTTAAATAGATGATGAGTAATTATGACTATGTCAGTGGGAATGCTGACTGATGTAATGATGTATCGTGGGTAAGATAGTTCAGATATAGATATATGAGAATGGAGATTAAATATAGAAGATTCTAGACTACGGATATGAAATACATGAGGTGTGGCGTGAGAGTCGTGAGTAGGGTTAGGGTTTGAGTATCCGCGTGACCTATGATTCATAACAGGTAAATAAGAACTATTGGAAATGGGTCTAGGGCATTCCCATTTCACCCTATCAGGATCTAGGGTTATACCTGATTAGGAGGTTCTAGACTGGTAACACATGCTTCTATCTTGATAGATGAAGCAGGGTCAAGGGCTTCACCCCTTTGGGACTTTCACCCTTTGACCTGGGTTGAGGGCTTTGCCCCTTTTGTCCTTCTCTGGGCCAGTGGCCTATACATATTTAGACATGGACAAACACTACCATACATCACTGTATTGTACTTAAGGACCTCAGCTCCCCCTACAATCACTAAGCAGTTGAGTTACCTCACTGGCACCTGTACCAGGATCCCTAAGCTACTGGATTTGCTATCTAGCAATCCTCCTTTTAGTCTTAGCCTCACTCATCACTTCACACTATCTTCATTCAGACAACAACCAATTACCTAGTGAGTTTCTCACACTAGAGACTTCCTCAAGCTCTCCATTCCTCGACCTCAGACAAGCCTTGCTGTGCACCCTGCTGGAATACCTTGTATTTCAATATACTGTTCATGGACCATATTGTAGATTGTAGATATGCAGTTCCATTGAGATTCTTCAAGTAACAGCTTATTGTTGCATTAGTTTTGCAAGTACACATGCAACAGGTTGTGCACAATACATAAATTGACTAGTACAGTGTATTGTGCATTACTTTTACAGGTATGGGTGCCTAAACCCAAGTTTATGGAATGGATGACCCAGTCACCAATGTATTATCTCCAGCAAGGTTTGAGGTGTGCCAGTCATTGATTGAAGTTCTGAGCAAGGGATGTCTGGCATCACATCTTTGACAAACAGCAACATGTTGTTGGTGGTGCACAGTGGTTTCATTCATCAGTAAATTCACAACTTGCTTTTTTGGACTTTTGTCAGCTTTTTCGCTCGGCAGAAGCACCGACGTTACCAAAGAAGCCAGAAGCAATGAAAACTGAGTCACAAAGCTGCAAACTGGGCAAAAGCATATCTAAGAGTAAAAGCATTTACATAGCATACAAAACTACAAAGAAAAAAGCTCTGGTAAGTAGAAAGCTCTAAAGTGCAATCGAGTACCATATAGCGCTTGGTTAATTACATGTACCACTAGTATTCAAGTAAACCATAGTGTGAAAGAAGATCCTGAGTGTGCAGTATATGTGGTAAGTGGAGCAGAACCAGTCCTGTACAAACAAAAGCTGCAAGACACGGCACCATGACACAAGCTATTTTCCAAGTAAGACAGATATAAGACGGTGGCAAAAAAGGAAGCTCGGGTGCTGGGTTGGATACAAGATCAAGAGTGATACACCATATCCAATGGTAGATTGCAACAATTTAAGGATGGTGGCGGGAAAGGAAGCTCTGAGTCGGGCACTAGGTATCTGTGAAGAATTGCAACAATTTGAGGATGGTGGCGAAAAAGGAAGCCTGGACACCAGGTCAGGTATGAGATCAAGGGCGATACACCATATCCTGTGGTGGATTGCAACAATTTGAGTAGAATAAGCTCAAGGTGTACTAGTAATAAACCCATTTGACATACCAACGCTATACACGATGGCCAGACAGGAGGTGACAATGTATTGCCAAAATTCATAGCTTCAAGTAGAAGGTTGGAGAGGAGGTATAGTGCCAGCTGTGGTTTGTGATCAGCTAACATGCAGCCTGAAAATTCATAGCTTCAGGTAGGATGGTGAGGAGGAGGAGCTGTGAATGATTATATGAATCTGTAGTCATATATGGAAAAGTCAGTGAAGACACATACAGCGACATTCTGACATAGCTTGAAGTAGGGTTGGTTGGCATAAGATTATCAAAGGACAGTCGATAGTAGTGTAGTTGTGTATGGAAAAGTCAATGAGGACACAGATGGTGGGGGCCATTGTCAAGTTGCTATCACGAAGGCATGGTGATCAGCATACTTGTTAACATAGAAGCAATGAAAATGATCATATGATTCGTTTGGCTGGATACCGTGAGACGGAAGCTGCAATGATCCAAACACCGGAATGAGATGAGCCGCTCTGAAAATTGTATCCACGTGAATAACAGCAATCTTGGATTGGTGTCCAGTAGTATGGCTTGGTTTGACAATCCACATGCCTGTGTTCTCGTCAGGGCCATCTCCAATGCGGTCAAACCATTGGATGACCGCACATGGATACAGCTCACTGAGGTACTTGAATGAGAAAAAAGCAAGGACACGAGCTATATCCATGCCCAGAAGGCTGTCCTGCTTGGTATCAGTAACAACAAATACACAGTCCCGATGTGGACCTTCATTTCCCCAATTAGGACATGCTTGTATATATTCACGGCGCATACCACCAGATCCACATAAGTCGCTAGGTGCATAGAATGTTGAGGAAGCTGAGTTGAAAACAGATATTTTGCCCCAATAGAATGGACATGTGTTGCAAATTTGGTTGTCATCGGCATGGAGTTGGAGATGGAGGAATGATCATACAAGTTGAGGGAGTTGAGGGATTGCTAGCTCATGTGTGAAATCAACCACAGTCTTTGCACAATGGCGTTCTGTGACCTGCTAATCCGGTAATTGTACACGGTGAGTTTGATAGACAACTTACGTGGGGTTCTCGCAAGTAATACATGTGCATCCACACGGGGACCATCGACAACTTCTGAGTCATCGGGATCCTCCAACTGACTCGCCCTTTCTTCTGGGTGCAAGTCATTATTGTCATCTGCCTGAGCAGGCTGCTGGGCATGTTGAATCTTGTTATGTTGTACTATTCAATACATGTCAGAGGCCCGAAGGGAAAAACAATTACTGTACTCACCAAGGACCTTAAGTATCTCTGATGTATGTGAGCGCAAAGTACCAGCGTGGAAGGCCAGCATTCCTTGCACTTGAAAGTCCATGCCTGCAGCCGCAAGCTTATCAAGTCGTTGGTTGATGACAAGGATTTGGCCCAAAGCCTGGTAATGGTTAGTCTGTCGATATGGCTTCTTGACCGCTTTTATGTACTTCGACTCTGTAATGGATGAACACAATCTGTTTGGTGAGCCAAACTGCTTGATTAACTCATTGTAATGCTTGAGAGAGTGCTGGCGGGGAAGGGAGAATGTCTGAACAGTACCAGTAGCACGGAAGACTTCACGGTAATGATGAAAACGGGTTAGAGCATCGTCGATAAGTTCAAGGTCACTATCTGTGATGACATCCTTGCGGACCAGGTAACAAAATTCAAGAAAGGCACGGACAGTGTGCAACATGTCTTGTGGTACATAGCCCTCAATAGCTGCAAGATATACCTGTTGATAGAATTAGTAAAACCACGAACATTTGATGTTTCATCCGACATACCTTCATGAGTGCCTTTGAGTCATCTCCTGTCCACTGTTTAAAGTGACGACCTTGAGGAAATCGACATAGCCCAGCAAATGAAGCCATGGCGGCAATGCTTTCAATAATGTTAAGTTGAATTACCTGCTAATCAGAGATAAACTTACCATCTATCAATATCGTCCAATATAACATTGGCTTCTTTCTGACCATGCGTCAAAATCAGATACTTTTCTACCCAATCAACAAGGTGATCTTTGAATGTGCCCTTGATTAATTGATGTAGGATATCAGGGGAGAGGAGACAGCAAATGTCGGCACGAGGAAAATCATTCGTAAATGGCTATTAATCCCACAGACAGAAAACAAGTGTGAGTACCAAGCATCAGTCATAAAGGCACACTTACTATGATATCACCTACAATACCAAATTCATCCCAAAGTTGCATGAGTTCGAATGATTCCACCAACATGTCTGTATGTAGCCGAGACCACCACAATGCTTCTTCATCTAGGTTTCTTCGATGAGCAAGGCATCTACTGATATTAGAACCAGCCCTTTGGAATAAGGCCGACGTACTCACTTTGCACACCAATTCCGGACAATACATACTAACAGTGCCTGTTCCTCATAATCAGCAATATATGGTCCAAGTCCATATACCACCCGTCAGCAATGATGATCTCCAAACCGGACCACTTCCCAAGTCGTCATAAAAGGCTTGAGAACTTGAAGAATGTGTGATAGCGATACATGAAATAGTTGGCAACGAAACTTGCGAAAGGGTGCTGTCTTAGCCTCTTCACATGTAGCTAAATTTCAATAAGTCTATGGTCCTATATGAGAAAGTGCACAACTTACTCTTTGGCATAGCAAGGAAGCCAATTAAGGCGACACCATTGCAATGTGCACGGCGTGCAGAGTTGTGAATGTTGCCAACGGAGAGATAAAGCGGATAGTAATCATGTTGGCCAGTGGCAATCGAGACAGTTGTCTTGTCGCTGCCAAGGATAATGGGTACAAATGTTGCTCCCTGACAGTCGGGATGGTCGTGTGCAATGATATCCTACATTTGTTGTGAGGTTGAGACCCCCACATTACGAATGTCAGTGGAGATAACTCACCAATTGATCCCATGCCCAGTCACTGGACATAAAATCTTGAAAGCGCTGTTGATTGGACTATGCATCATATTCTTGGTATGGTTGGACGTCCATTTGTGAGGCTAAGTCGGGATTTGCAAGAATATTATGCACCATCTGGCGAGGACATCGAAACCATATATTGTACTGATCTGCCATCCATGGCACCATGGCTTCTCCATCAGGAATTTCATTGTATTTAATTGAAAAACACTCCCATTTGACATTACCGAGCTGCATGCGGTCTATCGTCTTATAAAGTTCTTGATGACTGCGAAAAATCGGTTGAGCACCAGCCTTTGAGAGGGAATCTGCCCATATATCAAGTAAGGTGTCGATTTGTTGAGCAGGCATTTGATTGCGTGAGTACAGAAAGTCTGTGAGCTCAAACTCCAGCTGGTTACCAAATGGCGACCAGTCATCGTCTGCCTGCACCTCTGGTAGATCTGGTGGAGTTCCAGGAGGTAGAAATTCTCCACTATGACTGCATGGATGGCCTGCAATTGAAGATGGTATGCAACAGTTGACACTTACAAGAGAATAAAACATACCTGTTAACATGGGGTGGTAATTTCGAAGAATAGAGTCCCCATGGCCAAGGAATTGAGCATCAAATGTCAGCATTGGTGACTATGTCCCATAGTCTGATGAGTGGTCATCCACACCAATGCAAGGTGACACTGGTGGGCTGACCCTTGGTGATTCGGACAGTATGTGAGGGGAAGGGAGGCAAACAGTAGCTGAGAATGTATTGGGCTGCGGGATATGTGGGTGTCTCGCATGCAGGTGCTGTGTTAAGCCTGATTGGTTTCTAAACCAACGTCTGCATCGAGGAAATTGGCAAGGGTACTGCAACATATTGAAGGATGAATCTGCAATGAGGCACTGCGCACAGATGGAAAACGTGTCACTTACATGTCAAGCGAGCAGGAAAATTCAGCCAAATGGCACCATGGGTGAAATAGGTTAGATGTTTCGCCACCATTTTGGGGGCGGAACTTAAGGCATCACCTTGAGTTTGGGGATATGAGAACCTGTCCAGGGTCAATGTGGATTTAAAACTTAGAAGAAAAACGAACCGTTGCTTCCCGTCTGATATACAACACCCTTCTCCCATCATGGCTAGTTCCTGCTCAAGTCAACCCACTGAGCCCCCATGTCGGCGCACCCATGCAACCAATGCAACTGCCCGACCTGGGCTTCCAGATAAACCTGCAGCCCAATGGACATCAGAGCAAAAACAAGCAGATGATGAGCTCATTAGGCAAAAGAAAGAAGTAAAGAAGACTGCTCTGAAACATGCTTACCATCAAATTGGCGGTATCCAAGCAAACATGGCGCTCGAGCAAGCTGAAGCGAAGAAGCCCTGTCAACCCGTACACCCTCAGCCACGAGCACTTAAAAGGGAGTTCACAATGGCTAACGTCGTGGCCAAGCCACCTCAGCCTTGTAATACTACTCCATGATTATGATGACTTGCCTTACTGATACACAGTTTCTCCTGATCCAGGCAGTGCGGAAAAGGTCAAACTGACTCTGCGTGAGATTCTTGCCACAGCTAGTGATCTGCCGGCCTGGCTTTGGCCTGGCTTTTAAGGGCTCGGGCCTGCAAAATCTGTGAGCCAGGCCCCAAGTCATCAAAAGCCCTCAATGGCGGCCTGGCCTGGCCTGAAGCCAGGGCTCGGGGCTCAAGCCAGGGCTTGAGTATGAGTGCAAAATCAGAGTACTAGCAATCAAAATGTAGAGACTGATATACAAAAAATACGTTAATTAGAATCAGAATCATCCCTGGCCCCATTAGCATGATCCTCATCCTGCTCATCTGAGTCATCCTGCATGCTCTCGGTCAAGAGCATAGGGTCCTCGCGAAACAGTAACCTTGATTTTGCAGCACATTTGTGGAATTGAAGTGCCTCTATGACATTGTGCTTGAGGCGGTTGCATCGTTTTGATATGGTGATACCAGCAGACGAGAAAACACGTTCAGCTGAGACAGATCCTGACATGACAGACAAAAAATCGCATGCAAGCGACGCCCACACCGGATATTGCACCGAGTTGATGCCCCACCACTGGATAATGGTGAGATCACCCAGATTTTCTTGAGCAGAGAGGTACTGATGGAAACTGCATAGCCATGGTCTCGTTGGATCGTCCCACTGTTTCACAGGATTGTTTGGAGCGGGCCCAGGTACATCTTCATCACAATCACTCTCATCATCTGCCAGCTTGCTTAGCAGTGCTTGGAGTTTCGGGTTACGAGTGGTGATGGAAAGGGAGTGGTGAGCATGGTTGGCTGGTGGGGCATCCACTGGGTTGGGATACATGCTTTGATAGCGTTCCTTGTACTTTATGTATACAGTATCAACAACTTGTCCAACTCGAATGACTCACAAAACGAACACTTACTATAGTCTCAGCATGATGCAATGCCTCAAGGTACAGATCTTCCCCCCAGTTATCACATATATAGTTCAGCTTTTGCTGGGGGTCAAGGACTAGTACATGAATCGTCAGTCATAATTCTGCATGAGTTCAAGTGTGATACATACTCATTGTAATAATGTGTGCATCAGATGTTGATGTGCGCTCATAGTAATCTGACACCTTTGCTAATGCGACGTTAAGCGCATCATGGAACTGTTCATACTTCCGGCGCTTTGTGCATGCTGACCATGCCTTGAACAGGGCTTTGAGTGCAGGGAGGGCTACATGGAGTGTGGGTTCATGCTCCGAAGAAAATGCATGCTGGGTATTTTCAGCATACTTGAATGTATATCAGGTATGAATGCCGAGTGAAAAGGATGTGCAACATACCACAAGAAGGGCAAGAATATGACGTACTGCTTCCCAATCCTTTTTGGTTAGTTGCAGCTCCAGAAGCTTTTGGCTTTTGGACACGTTTTGATGTTCCTGCCAAGCAATCTGTTCAACAAATACATTGACCTCCTGGAGTTTGTTGATCAGTATAGTAATATAACTGAATGGTGAGACACACCTCATGTAGGTCGAAAGCACGTTGAAGCATAATGAACATTGATGACCACCGGACCTTCATATCGAGAAGTAGCTGCAATGGGGGTGAACCATGTTGAAGACTTTTGAATAGTACTTTGCGCTGCACTGAAGACCGTGCCTACAAAATTCAACGTGGTCATCATATGATCTTCAGTACTCTCGGATTGCTCACCTTGACTGAGATGGCATGAATGAGGCCTATCTTGTCTCTATGGTCGCCTTGGATGTCTGGTTCCAAGTCATCCGTTGAGGCTGGGTTGTAATGTGCTGTAGTACTGTATGCACCCAAGAAAGCTTGGGTGGCGAGGTTGATAATATGGGCCATACAACTGCAGGCCACAAATACTGATTAATCTATCCACACATGAACTGTACACAACTTACCGTAATTGTCTTTTTTTCACATCAAATGGATGGTCGTGCTCTGCAAGAAGCCTTGCAAACTCCTGTAACATAGTGTCATTATTTGTGGCATTGTCGCATGTCATGTAGCCAATCTATTAATATTACAAGGTAAGATCACAACATTGAGACAGGGAAGATATATCACAAACCTTATGCATGATGCTGACACGCTGAACTACTTTGAAGAGGGTTTGCCCAAGGTGGACACCATTATGAGCATTGTTGAGCTGAATAAATCCCAATAGACTCGTCTTGAGGTTCCACACACGAGGGGAGGCCTGCTCGATCCAAGCGCCAGTAACAGCAAAATACACATCAGTGTTCGAGGCCTGCCAAGCGTCACATGTCAAGTTTACACGACCTTGAACAACTGGGCTCTGACATATGAAATATGAGCATGGTATTGATAAATAGACTAGGGTTAGGACATACATTCAATTTCTCCTTAAGGGATGCTAGATTGGTGAGAAAAAGATCAACTATGGCTTGATGTATGGTTTTCGGGCCCAGTAGGTGCACTCCATTTGGAGCACATGAGGCAATGTCAATCATGTTTTTGAAGGTGGGATGTTGGAGTGCTTCAAGCGGCTGTACATTTTATGGTTAGTTGTCGAAGAGCCCAAACCTTAGAAGACTCACCTGATCTGTCTCAGCAATCCATTGGATAGCAGCCATATGAAAATTGGGCTCACTGTAACAGATGACTTGCTCCTTCTGGACTAGGTGAGCATCAAGAGATGCCTGCGCACTGAGCATGGATGTGGCAGAAGCAACTTTTTCTTGAGCCAGGACACAACGCTGCTTTGCATCCTCAGGTAGCATGGATTCAAAGTTGTTCTCAGCTGCCCATTTGCAATACTCGAGTCAGTGAGCAGCTTGCTGGTGACGACGTAGTGTAGTTGCTTCATTGACCAGAGTGATCATCTTTTTGTGCATTTTGCTTCAAATTTATATTATTCAGATGTGCAATTAGAAACAAGCAATGAACTTACATGCATAGATTACAGTCCCGATGTTTTTTGTTATTCTTGAGGTACGGAGCTGAGAAGAATGCTTCGATGTCTTGAGTGCGGTCTATACGCGGCTTTTTCGTGGGCACATCCAAATCGATAACTTCGACATCCTTGAGAAGGCTGTCAGGTCCGGTTTCATCCGACATGCTAGCTGATGGTCTCACGGGGATTTTAATAGTTGTTATCAGCGCTGATGCCTGACCTTTTTCTGGCAACGGATCAAATATTAAATTCTTCCATTATCTTGAGTAGACTCACCTTTGACCTTTTTTGATGGTTGGGCCTCAAACTCTGGCTCAGCTGAGGCTTCAGAGGTTGAGGTTAAGAGTGTGTCAACATTCACAGCCTTTCGTTTTCGAGACTGATCATGATGTTGAGGCCACGTAGCAGCTTGTGCCTGACGATGGGAAGATAATTCCAGGTCGGCAGCATTATCAGCACATGCTACACGTGCTGAGGGGGCGGTTATATGTTTTGGGCGCTGGGGCTGTTCATCATTGTCAGATATGTCGTCATACATTTGTAATATGAGTAAGCAATTGATCAAGTGTGGTGTGTATGTATGTATGAAACGTTCAAATTTTCTCAAAGCACTCAGCGCTTCTGCCAATTACTAAGCAGCCATAAACCACGGCTTCAGGGCTCGGCCTGGCCAGGCTGAGGGCTCTTGAAGATGCAAGCCAGGCCATGAGCCCTTCCAAGCCCCAACCAAGGCCTGGCCTGGCCTGGCCTATGAGGGCTTGGCAGCTGGGGCCTGGGGGCTTTCAGGCCGGGCCAGCAGATCACTAGCCATGGCTGCAAAGGATAAGTTGGTGGCCAGCCAAGCAAATCAATGAAGTGCTACGTTAGCTGCTTCATACGAGATGGTCGCCATTGAAGAAATGAAGAATGACAATCAGGAACATGTTGCGATCCAGCACAATCACTTGAACTCGACTGTTAGTGCATGCATGGTAGGTTGCACATCAAGGCATATTCCAGCGACTGATACTACTCACTGCCTGCATAGGACAACAATGACAAGGATACTGTGCAAAACACCAGCGCCATGGAGGTGGAAGATGACAACCCATTTGCTAGTGGACACATGGTAAGTTGAGTTGCATCTGCAGCTCATGACTAATACTCTCACCTATAGTTGGCCAATAAGCAGAGCACCAGTGCTAATCAGGCAGTGATATCCGCAGTAAGTAGGAAGTCGGAGGGGCATTGTGTGACCCAGCATAACAACCAGGCCTCATGGGATGACGATGAAGGTGAAGAATGCTTGTTTGCATCGAATCAGTCTGGGAAATAAGCAACACATCACATGAGTCACACCATTGCAGAGCTGTTGTTTTTGTTGATGCTACAGTTACCTGCAGTTCATGATGCTCAAAGTCGAGGAGGTTGAAGATCTATCCGAATTTGTCAATCAACATGACATACAATGGGTAGAGAAACAAAAACGCATGATACTGGAGGATGTGTCTGAGGCAGAAAGCGACGTCGAGATGGATGCAGTGACTCTTGGCCCCATGCCAGTGGGGCAGTGCCCCACCTCGAAGGTTGGGTCCCACACTTTTTCCTGGTATATATCTGACTGGGGCGTTACCTGCAGGCTTCCATGCATGTGATTGAAGCAACCCCATTAAAGAAAATTAGGACCAAGGGCCTGGAAGGCAGTGGCGCCATGGGCCTAGGGGTGACAGCAGCCATCACTGATGAAGTGAAACATGAGGACAACTTGAGCACTCATACGTTACCATGCTCAACTCGAAAGGGAAAACCCAAAATAACTGACCTGCCATTGCTTATGCGCAATGATCCAAATCACAAGTTCACGAGGGTCGTGCTCCCAACTCTCATACTATGGTATGGGGACCATGAAAATATATGGACGATCTCCGAAGATGAACTCACTCGCACGCTCGGGTTAATAATCAAGGACGTCTACCCTTCATTTGACAAAGTGGACAAAATAGGTCATGGTTCTGCCATTTACAGCTTGGTGAGTCCACATGTTCACCAATTTCTTGCTGCTCTTATCTCATTTGACAGGTGACACAATGCCTTGTTTGTCCGTTGGCGTCACAACTTCGGGTCCTTGCATCAGTAAATTCATGTGTTGCTTTTTTGGGCTTTTTGTGCTTTTTGCCTACGTGAGAAGCTGACCAGTTGAAAAAAAGCCCCGAAAAGCTCGAAAAGCTCGAAAAGCTTGAAAGGCAGGCAATATCATTGAAAGTAATGTATTACTAGTAGGTTCATTGCACACAAAGTAAGCTATCGAGTCATATTATAGCAGATCACCGACAGTGTGTTGGGGATGTTCCAACTTTGCAGCAAGTGACCGATGCAGCACAAATACTGAGTGTGCAACTTGGCAGAACTGAGTGGGACAAGCACAAATTCAAAACGGAATAACAATGAACTTGAACTAAATAACAACGTACCAGTGTGTCCGTGGGGCATGTGTGTGTGCAGACAGTTGGGGTTGCACTGGCCGAGTTCCTGTGGTTGTAGCTGCATGGAGGTGACCACTATAATGCGTTGGGCATTGAGGAGCCTGCTAACACAGTGTGGAGCCGTTATGTCAAAAGAGCAGTATGGTGTCATTGAATTCACTGGCTTGAATGTCAATTACAGACATCTCACGTTACTTTGCGACCTCATGACGCACCATGGGGCACTGATGGCTATCATTTAACACGGTATCGACCGTACTGATATGGGCACCCTTGCAGCCCTGGGGCAAGTTAGGTTGCGCGAATGGGTTGGGGTGGCAGCGTCAAAACGCCGTTGCAAATGCATGATGATCTGCATACTTGTTGACGTAGAAGAGATGGAACCGGTTGTAGGATTCATTTGGGTGAATGCCCTCACTCGGAAGAGGGGTTGTACCATACTTGGGAATGAGATGTGCAGCCTGGAAAATAGAATCAATGTGGATGACGGCGAACCTGGCTTGCCTAGCAGCCGTGATGCTTGGCTTAACGACCCACATCCCAGTATCCTCATCAGGGGTATCACCGACACGGTCGAACCACCGGATCACAGCGCAAGGGTGTAATTGATCCTGGAATCTAAATGAGAAGAAAGAGAGGACTCGGGCGATGTCCAACCCTCTAAATCCTTCAAGATCCAGACTGGTGACAACAAAGACGCAGTCACGTCGAGGACCTTCGTTTCTCCAGTTTGGGCATGATCGGATATATTCTCGCCGCATGCCACCCATGCCACATAAGTCACTTGGGGCGTAAAACGTCGCCGATGCAGAGTTAAACACTGCTATCTTGCCTTCATAGAAAGGGCAGGTGGTACAAGGCAGGTCATCGTCCGAATGAAGGCGGGTGTGGAGGAAGGTTCGCACGAGATGGGAGAGTTGGGGCATTGCCAGTTCTTGAGCTAAAAGCTGAAGGGTCTTTGCACGGTTCCGTTCTACCCATACCACATATTAAGTAAATGATTCCACTAGTGTAAGATGCTGACTTACGGGGTGATCTAGCGAGCAGGACGTGAGCGTCAACGCGAGCACTGTTTAATATGGCCGAGTCTTCTGGATCGTCCGGTTGGCTGGCACCTTCCTCTGAAGGTTGGTTCCATTCAGTGTCCATGTGATCCAACTGGTGCTGTCCATCCATGGCATGTTGGACGGAGTTGTGTTGTACTGCCCGTGTAAAGTTAATGAGCAAGCACCAATAAATCGAGTGTACAATACATACCGAGGATGTTGAGGATCTCAGTACGTGATGCACCTGCACGTGGGATGAGCATCCCACGC